>CM051026.1:58990099-59200099 GCA_027627225.1 Congeria kusceri | reverse complement strand
AAGATTTGAAACCGAGCGATATGTCAGCTCCATTCATTTATCTCTTATTATCTAACCGGGATCGCCCGCTTGCGCGCCACGTTTGATTCCTTTTGTTCACCAACCGATTAACTGCGTTTGCCGAAACATTGCGATTTCTGCATATATAACATTTGGTTCAACAAATTACAAAGGTGTGCGTTGTCGTCGAAGGTTAATAGCATCCTGCGAGGTAAATTATTTACGATATATATGCATTGTTAGGTTTTAGTAACTTTCAACGTGTGCATTTTAAATCAGATATTCTAACGTGTATAGGCACTGGGGGCTGACGCTGTAACAAAAAGACAGCACGTGTTTGTTTCTTAACAAAAATTAAGACACACAACGTGGTTCATTTCCTGAATTTTAACATGATCTCGTTGATAAACACACACATACAATTAACATCGTTGGAAAACATACACACTTTACACACACACATAAAATTGACATCGTTGGAAAACACACACATTCTGTGAGCGACACGCTTGCATACATTAGGGTGCGAAAAACCCCTTGTTTTTATTATCAAAAACAGAGAAAAACGCGTATCATATTCAACTCATGCTATTTATTCAAGAAATCACGATGATTATCCATTATTTTCGTTGTACAGTTAGTTGTATATGGAATAATGCAAGAAAACACAAAACACACACTTTTATGACATATATACTGCACTAAATCATACAGGATGTCACAAATATTGTATTGTTTATAGAAAATAATATTTACCATAGTGTACCTGCTATTTGATCTCCATGACAAATTAAAAAAAGTTCCAGAAATACATAAAATTGTAACCAACACATGGTCAACTTGAAGGAATTTTAACACGCTTTCATTGAGGAACATACACCTGCTGTCTTTGAGAAACATGGTTAGTTTACACCAGTCAGCCCCCAGTGTGTATTTTTGTTTAAATAAATAACTCAACGCATGTTTATTCTTTTGATATAGCATGAGTTCGTGCATATTCTAACTGTTCCTAACTTATTTTTAATACTTGAAAAAAAAAATAAAGGAATATTGACAAAAGAAAAAAACATGAAAAAATAATTAAAATGCATCTCTGAAATAATATATGTAGCATCTAATCTGGCAAGTTTGTGTCCTACAAGTTGGTGTTTGAAACTTGATCTGATGTAATTTTCAATTCAATAACATGACTTTTGTGTCATAATTATTTGCAAATTTGGTAAAATAAATATCAAAAAGTTTCTCTCCTGACGTTTGCTCATTTCAAATTAAAAAATGTTTAAGTGATTGCATGCCAACAGATATTTTACGTTTGTTCGATACTAGTTAGTAGTTAGTAATGCCTGTTTGTATATTCATAGCAACTTCTTTTTTTCTTGAGCATGGCATAAAAAAGAACGTATGAGGACCACATTGAATACAATAGGAAATGGATTCATGCAAAGCGTCAAAAAAAAAAAAATGAGAACGCTGCCATTTCATCAGACAGTATGCGAGGCCTAGATAAACCTATGAATGATGTTCTAGTACCTGAAAACGATGATGATAACATCAATATTCCAGATGAATCAGAAGTAGGTACCCATGTACAGATAAAAATAATGACACACAAGTTTTGGATGAAATTGAAATTCAAGAACAGCAAAGGGTCAGATTCTGAGTCAGATAATGACAATGTTGAAGACGAACTTGTAAATTGGGCAACAACAATACAATTAAACACTGTGCAGTTGATGAATTGCTTGGGATTTGAAAACACACTTTGATCAAAATCTTCCATCTTCGGTTAGAACATTGTTGGGGACTGTTCGAAATGTGGATGTACAACACAAGTCAGGCATGGAATATGTAAATTTAGGTTTTGAACAGCAATTGCTGTTAAATATTAAAATATATCCAGAACGAATTATGTCTTCCATTGAGCAGTTGCAAATATCTTTGAATATTGATGGACTGCCCCTGTTTAAAAGCACAAACATGTCACTGTGGCCAGTGTTATGTTCTATCAACTCAGATCCCATCGTGGTATTTCCAGTTGTCCTCACATTGGGCCCTTCAAAGACAAAAAATTTAGATTCCATGACAGAAATTGTTGATGAGTTAAAAACAATACTTACAAATGGAATTACTTTAGGTGAAAGGGAAATACCAATGTCTTTAGCATGCATTATTTGTGACGCACCTGCAAAGGCTATGGTTAAGTCTACCAAGCAGTATTCTGGTTATTTTGGTTGTTATATGTGATCTCAAAAAGGGCATTGGATAGGAAGAATCGTGTATCCACATGTAAATAACCTGCTGCAGCGCACTGACCAGACATTTAGGGAGCAAACACAGGAACAGCACCATTCTGGGGTATCACCATTCTCTGCCCTACCAATAGATTTATGCATTTCCTATAGATTACATGCATCAAGTTTGTCTCGGAGTTATTAAAAAGCTGCTGCTGTTATGGGTAAATTATCAGCAGCTCAGATTAACACAATAAGCGATAAGTTGAATGAAATTAAGCCGTTTATACCACATGTATTTGCACGAAAACCTCGAAGTTTGCACGAAGTTGAACGTTGGAAAGCTACAGAATTTCGTCAGTTTCTATTAAATACTGGTTCAGATTAATATCTTCATTTTCTCACCTTAAATGTGGCAATCTCAATTTTGGTTTGTCCCCGCCTTGTATCTCAGTACAAAAATTACGCAAGTGAACTTTTGAAATATTTTGTGACCAATTGAAACATTATATATGAGGAAAAGTTTTTGGTGTACAATGGTCATACACTGCTTCATTTGGCAAAAACTGTAGAAAGTTTTAAGTCTCTTGATGATTGCAGTGCATTTCCCTTTGAAAGCTACATGCACATTTTAAAACAGTATGTTCGATCCGGCAGAAAACCACTTGTGCAAATTGTCAAACGATTATTGGAAAAACAAAATGTTGAATTGTCACCTAGAAGGCAGTCCATCAGATTAAAACTCCAGACAATATTTAATTTTTGCACGACACTGACTCTGTTTGTGAAATATTGTCTGAATCTGCAGAATTGCATGATGAAGAACAGAATACAATTGTATGCGGAATCTACACCAGACATGGCAGTATGTTTAAAAGACCATGTGACAACATACTTATTGGTGCATATGAAGGTCTAGAAAGAGATTCTGAAATTAAAATTTCGCCAAGAAGAGACTCGGATAGACAGGCAATTATGAGCGACAGAGGTGACCAACACATCCTGATAATGGCTGTCCTGCATGAATTATAACCAAAGTTTGTTCCTATTTTTGCTAATATTGTTTTAACTTTATAATTTATAACTTGGTTTAAATTTTAAGCTAGTACTAAGCATTAATATGGATGCTATGTTGCTTTTTTGCATGCTAATGTTCTGGTACTCAAAAAACTCAAATTTTCAACTTTGTTTTGCTTATTATAAAATGAAAAATCATAACAATATTATTGCAGATTCAGTCATGTCTAAGCCATTTGCAGTGGTGGAATTTACCCAGGAGCAGACCGTAGCAGTGATTCTTGACACTTTGATCGAAAACCGTGAGAAGGTAATTACTATAGTAAAGAAAATTATATTCACAACTTATTATTATTTCTTATCAATGAGTGTTCAGTGTACATTGACCTTGTCAATGTATTTGTGCTCAAAAGAAACCAACAAGTTCTAGTAAAAGATGTTAAAAAATTGTCAGGATAAGACGGTTTATGCATATTGGCCCACACATGTTGGCAACATCGCAATGAAACTGCAGAAAGGTGAGCTGCCAGACAGAGATCGATGGTCACTTGCCGAGGTCAGAATCTTGTCGTTTGCAGGTATTTAATCTTTCTATTTTCCCATTTATGAACAAATTATTTGCTTTATTATAAATTATTGAAATATGTTTTTGATTTGAATATTTCTTTTTTTCTTCACTTACTGATTATGATCGGTTGATTTTTTATCAGAGACGTTAATCAAGGCCAACCTCAGGGCCAATCGTGCAGAAGATACGTCAAATGTGGTCAGTGACTACGGCTGTTCCATGCGAAAAAAGAAGAAACCAAGCAAATACTCATCAGATTCGTCTGAAGGTACATATTTGTATTTCAAGTGGTATTAACAGCATTAGAAGAAATTGTCTCGAGGTTACTTTGTACATTGTGTTATTTATAAATGACACGGCAATTACACTATATCATATGTTAGTAACATAATATGAATTATTGAGAACAATTTTCTGACAATGAAACAATTGACATCGGTCATTTAAAACAATAGTCTGTTTTGTCTGACACAAATTAATGTGTGTGTTTTTGTTCAATACTTTGTTTGATAACTTGTAGAAGATGTACCATCTCGTCCCAAGAAAAAGCATCCCAGCCCACAGAAGCAAGTGTTGACCGCCCTTCCAACAACACCCCGATATTCTCCGATGAAGTCTCAAAGTTCAACTCCTGGATATTCCGCAGCAACTCCTCGATATTCGCCAGAGAAGTCTACGTATGTGCAACCACCAGTCTCCTGATGTGAGACTCCTGCGACGTTGAATTCAACAGCGCATAGCGGTAGACGCTTGCTGGCAGAAGACAAGTGACAATAACATAACTTTTCTTGCAACTCACTAAATATTAAGTGTATTTATTTAATTTATCTTTTTACAATTATGTATTTAATTCAGAGTATTTTTTATACCTTTCCTTTTAACTGTTTCCAATAATGTATTCATATTGCTATAGAACTTCTACTGTGTTTAATTCTTTGTTCGCTTGCACTTCTATTTAACTTCATATGGACCATTTAATCCTCATTTTATCATTTTCATAACATAACACTTTCAGTTGCATTCTGTTGAAACAAAGATCCAGGACATCAGGCACAGGGAGGCAAGACCACGGAATTGGGGACGGTCTGTATATACAACAAATTCAAATTCTTTTTCGTATAAAAATGTTTTATTTGATGTACATAATACTTCTGATAAATAAACGGGATATAACATGTTAAATGAACTTAATTAATGGAGCTACATGTACTCAAAAACATATCTTTTTAAGTGATATTTTTTAGTGGCAACGCAGCATAAATATCCTTGTTTAGGCTGTAAATGTTGATTTAAACATAACATTGTTATATTACAATGTTTATTGCAACATGTATTTTTTATGTAGCATTCAACAGAATTGTGCTGCTGCGGCTCAATACTCTACAAGAGCAGCAGCAGGAAATGCTGGGTCTGCTGCGTGGTCTTGCGGCAGCCGGGGCAGCCAAAACAAACCAGCCCGGCAACTTTGAGGATATACTTCCTGGTCCTGTGGACACGATGGAGGAGATGGACGAGCTGAACAAAAAAATAAAGGAAAGCAGAGAGCTCCAACTAAATCTAGTAAGTATAATTTTGTATTGTACTAAAGCGTGGTTCTAATTAATTGCAATGTGTAACACATGACATTGATGATGTTATATCAGCTGTTTGTTTTGTCAATGAATTCCGGTAATTCAATTCAATTTAAATATTTAACAGTTGTATATTTATTTTGGAAATATTTGGCTACTCTCTATAATTGTCATTATGTTAATGATTTTTAATGTGTTCATTATTGTTAGTTAAAATATTGATAAATGCGTTTCTTAAACTCTCTGAACAGTCTAGATTCCTGGCAACGTTTGGAGGAAAGGAGTGATGATGAGGGTTGTGGCTACAAACGGCGTGTGGTCAATGTTTAGCCTCAAGGGCAAAAAGAAGTAGGCGCCGCTGGTAAAGCTACCAGTTTGGCATGCCATACAAGGTATGTTATGTTTCACTTCATGAAGAAATATATTTGCTAGGAATTGTTCAACCTGATACTGAACAAATATTTGCTTTATATACTTGGCATTGCATTAATTTTGTAATTATTTCTCGGCATTTATATATACGTATACTACAGAAGTAAATGTTAATATCCAACAAGTTCAACAATCGTCATAAAATAATTGTGTATATTTCTTGTTTAGATGCCCTGCTGCAGGACAGGGCAATGACTGGAACGGAGATTGAGTTTCATGTTATGGAATTTCTCAAATACACACCTCATAGACAGGGCGGTTCGAAAAAGGTATCACTATTGCTCGTATAACCAGTTTTATAATTTGATGTAGTTTATATGATTAAGCTTTTTTCTTTATAATGCTATTTTTTGACAACAAATAGTGCTGAAAGTTTCGTCATTTGTTTTGGAATGCAGTTTTTGTGAATGTCCTGATGGCTTAATTGCAGTATTTGGCAAATTGCCTCCCCGATGGTCTTTCTGAAATCATACAACTGCTATATATGTAATTGTAACCTGAGTTATGAAATATCTGTTATTAAAGTATTAATTGAACCATTTTTGTCTTATAGTTAAGTTTTACTCCGTTTACTATGTAAAGTTGCATGAACTCAGCAGAATGGAAATATTTCTCTAGTAACAGTGCTTTGTTAAAAATTGGATGTAAAAGAGGATCTGCACCTAAGGTAACTGTTCTGTTCTGTGTTGAAAAAAGTAAATATAGAACTGTTGGTTATTGTATATTTCTAGGAATCCAGGGAAGAGTGTCACCCACAGATCGCGATCAGGATTCAAGTTGAAAACCTGTTCCAGCAGAAGAAAACATAATCAAACCCAAAATACATCTTTATGTATATATTTGTGTATATATTAACTTTTGTATGTATAAATATGTATATTGTTTCAAACTGTTTGTTATTATAAAATTCAACCAAAAATGCAAACATTTTAAACATTGTTATTAACTTTGTTTAAAATCATTATAATTCATACTAATATTAGCAACATTTTCAAAAAGACGGCAGTGTAAAGATTGTAAACGGTTTGTGTTAGATTTCCCATAGTTGGTTTAATTAAGTTAAATAATTGCAAATATTAAGTGTATATGGTTTCGAACTGTTTATTATTCAAGAGGTGGACAAAAATGTAAGATTATGTAAAAATGCATATCTTATGGTTATCTCTGCTTAAATGATATTTAAAATCGCATAAGGTGTATTTGTGTTTTAAAAAATAAAGATTAAAATAATGATTTTTATAAATAAATGTATGCATTCAATTTATATCTTATAAATTCAACATTTTAACAGATTTAAAGATTGTTTCACACCCTGTACGGTTGAGCAAAGTAGAATCCCGATATCTTCGTTCAATGTAGTAAACTGAATGTTAACAAATAATTAAGGTCTATTTATGTAATTTATTATATTTGTTGTAATGTTGAACATTCATGCAATAAACTGCTGCATAACCAATATGTGTTTTTTTACCTCAAAAGAGAAGTTAGATTTAGTTTTTTTTTAAGGTTATATCGTTACGTTATTATGTTATCATGTATTATGATTATGGGGACCAGTTTATACAGTATCCGACCAGAAGGCTTTGAAGGTAGCCGGTCCTGTGGACCACCACTTCCCAAAAGTTAAAGTCAAACCCTGACTTTAGCGTTACACTTTAATGGACTATGCCATCGAAAAGTGCCTCACGGGGGAATTTCTTTAAAACAAATCTAACATTTAAAGAATAATACTGGCATATAATAACGGTTAAAGCAGGATATATTTATATAATTGGAAAATAGTGTACGCATTATGAGATAAAATTCAATATATAATATAGGTGTTGCTTGTTTGTCCCTTTTCTGTTAACATGTTGGCGTTAGAATTGTGAGCATTTTATATAACCATAGTTTACACACGGCTGGTTAAAGCGCTGTATACTGCCATTTCTTCGAATGGCTCCTAAGTCGTGAGTTCGATACACGTTTTGGGGGGTTTTAATTGATACATACTTTTTTGCTAATTAGTTTTTATCAAATATAAAATTGTGTATAATATAATGTTTTATTTATTTAATGCACATGTCTTAGTAAAGCGCATTTCTATCAAATATTATAATTTATAGTGCAATAGGAAGCCAATTTTTCATTGGCATAGTCCCTTTAACAAGAGACAACACAGGCACAATAGTTTACGGTGGCAGAATATTTACAATTTTATTTACAGATTTTAATAAAAATAGTATATGGTTGATTATATTGTCTGGCAGCATTGACCTGGCACAGTTGAATATGCGATGACCATGATTCGATATGCATCGATACCCTTTAAAGTTCCCAACGTTTATCGAGCGGTTAAACTGTGTGCTCCATTATATTTGATGGTGGAAGGGAAGACAAAATTCTTAGACTTTTTGATGAGAAAACAACTGAACTTGGACGAGATCAGATGGTTTTCATTGAACACTTTTGAAATGTTATACTGGTTTTATTCAATTTGCTGAATATATAACAGATGTTGGAACTTTAATCAGACCAAATTAAATGACATCAAAATAATCAAAAATATGTATGTCTTCATTAATAAATCATTCAAAGCTTACAATCTTTTTTGTCTCTCTGTATTTTACAGAGAGACAAAAAAAAAATAACAAGGATATCAATGAACTGATGGATGCACCGCAATGCGCTGTGTCAAGGAATGGGAATGTAATGGGAAGGACAGAAATATCCCGTATAAGAAATCAATTGCTATCATAAAGGCCCGTAACTGCTAAAAGAAGATGAACCTGACACTACGCTAAAATGCACATGGCAATAAAGCTCCCCATAAGGTTTCATTGAATTTCAGCCAAATTGCCAGGAGTTGTGCACTATATACTAATATCAGCAATATTCAAAGGCCCATAATTTAAAGAAAACACATTGAAGCGGAACATCCTGATACGCTGCATACCTCCTCTTAAAAATAGCCCGGACAAGGCATATACTTATATATACTTATTTCAGACATCTCCAAAATCCCATAGCTTAAAGGAACATAATTGAAGCGGACTGTCCTGGTAATAGGCACACATTCGCTTGCTAATGAAGCGTCCCATCCAGTTTCGTTGAATATCGGCCAGTAGTTGGTGGGAAATAGCCAGGACAAGACAGCGGCATGGACGGACAGAGGGAACGACGGACGGACAAGGCGGCGACTGTATGCTCCTCGTAACTGTCCGAGGTTCGAGCCCACAAATCTTTAATGTCATCCTACAAGTTTCACACTAAATTGACTAGTCGTCCATGAACGATTGTCGTAAAAGCAGAACATAAAATTGCCGTTTTATTTGTAGTTAGATTTTATTCCCGTAAACTGCTGACGATATTTTACGAAAGTTAATTAGTGACAGATCAATGTAGCTATGCATTACCAGATCAATCAAAAGCTGAGTAATCATTAAAGTTATTTTGAAACACGGGCACGTCTATATATTGATTACCATTTATGAAAACATTACTTGATCGGCGATCAGGTGGTTAGGTGTTTACCAACAGCTTAACTACGCATTAGTTTTAACAGATGTGATACCAGATTATGTACAAATCCTTTCGGATAACTAAAAAAGTATCTATTTCATTATAATGCGTTTAATTAGTTAATGTATATATTTTTATCTTAATAACATTACCATTGTCATCCTTCAATTGATAAATAATGTTAGATGTTACACTTTGATTTTCTAGAATACAAAAATATTTCGAATGCCTTTCTCCTTCTTAAATCCAAATATTGTTTGCTCTCGATAGAGAACCTATAATTTTTTTTAGTGCACACTTTCAAATTATATTTTCGAAAATTAGCCTTTGAATAATAATAATAATTAATATTATAATTTAGCTCCTTTGAACAATTAATTATTTTTGTTCGCTCAATGAAACCATTTAGACCTCTACATTTTAATGAATCAATTTTAAATATATCTGTCCTTTGTAAACATATGTATATTTTAAAATAACTGAACATTTGTAACCAAAGTTCTTGATTATTTATCACATGATGCCATGTAACACTAAAATATAATATAAGAAACTCAACATATATAATATTAGAAATAGTATTAAAACATTTTTAAAAATCAAATTCAAAACAAAAATGAACGTAGGAGTTGCTTTGCATAACGTTGAATATTTTGTGAATACAATATTATTATATGCGTTACAACAATGTTTATCATTGTGAAAATATGTCACATTAAGTTTTTTTGTTAAAATATGTTATTCATTTTAATCTGCATTTTTTGTCTTTTACCAGTTCATTGCAGAGATTTTTAAAAAATGATGTCATAATTACCAGTATTTAGCTATTGCTAAATTATTAATTAAATATGTTACTAAATGTAACTTACAATTTCAAAAATAGGTATTACACCTCAAGAAGCCATGAAGACAAAATATACCAGACAAATAGAACAATGTAAGCCCATACTATCATAGGACACAAATAATAAACATAAACAAAATGCATGCGTTCATCGATAATAGTTGCATCGCGTAGCGCGATTGTGTAGGATTTGTGGAGTGTGTCCTACTGAAACCCTGTATCTCCAAAAATATGCATGGAAACATATGTGTAAATGTGTTTTTGTTCATTCTTCCATAAACATATTGATGTACATTTAACAATAAATTTGACAATAATAGCAATTGATGTCGTTTTATTACATATCTAAGTGTATGAGAAATGTCGTTTATAATCCCCATTAAAGGGAGTTGTTTACAGATATTGATATTTTTAATATGCCATTCAACGGCTAAACTGGACTAAGTGATGCATCTGAACTAAATATCTCAAATTGTATATCAAGAAGGGCACACAGAAACGAAAAACATGTTGCTTCCACCGCGGTTCGAACCTAAGACTTACGAATCAAAAGTCTAACATTCTGATATATATACGTGTCAGAGTATTGTTTACTTTATGTAAGTGATTCATGTGTGTTCAACAGTTTCAACAAAAACAAAACACCTTTTTTACATCGGTTCGTGAAAAAAAAACGCTTAATAATGTTATGCATTTCAACTGATGATCACCCCTTAACGAAACGTTAACGTGGAAGTGTAAGTGATAGCGTTGATCATTTCTGCTTGTTTCAGATGAAATGAACAACACTTGACCACACCAATCAACATTGTTATAATATTTGAATGAGTCATTTATTGTTGTCCATGTATATAAATATATGTGTGATTCTATACTTCTTATAACAGCCATGCACACGAAAGATCTGATATCCAAAAAAGAACATCAGGAAAGAGGACAAAGTGTGTGTAGCTATTAGCCCTATTTAACTTGATGTTTTTGCATAAATGTTTTTTGACTCAAAAGTGGTGAATTATTCGCGTTTAATTTCGGTGATAGTCTTTATTTTAAGGACACCAGTAGCCGATTGTATAAAACTGGATAACTTTAGCCTATCCAAAAGATATCCAGAGGTTAAGTTTATCCATTTTTGGATAAGATTTCCCAAGTTGTTATTCTCTTGTATAAAACTTAACAACGACTTGGCTAACTATATCCATTTTGGTTAAAGTTAGCCTAACCAAAACAACTCACAATGCATTGTTTATCTGGTTCCGGTCAATAGCGATTTCGCGGAAAGTATCATTTACAGACGACAGTGGACAATGGCCTAACAATTAAAACGACAAAAGCGGTCGATTAATTTTTCTGACGAAGAAAAGGGGATTATAAGGGAAGGGGTGCTGAAATTCAATCATATAATTAGCAAAAAGAATCACAGGCGGCGCCACGCCTATTACAAAAAAATTCGCTTTCCTGAATTTTGCCGAGGATATTATGTGATGTGGATTGGAAACGCATGAAACATGTACTAGTATGTTTTGATATTTAGTTATTTAATGTACAATTGTACCTCAGTTATATGCCAATGATGGTCAGAGCACAATATTTTTTTGATGTTAGTAGTAATGCACACAACACAATTGGTAATTAATAATGGATATGTATTATATAGCATTAGGCATTTTTTCATACATTTTGATCATACAAATCACATAACAATAGATTAGGCATTAAAACAAAATACATGTGTGCTGTAAATTCTGTACATGCATATAACATTCCACAATAACAAATACTATAGTTTTATTATGATATTATGTCATGAGGCTATCATGTTTTCAGATGCATCTGAAGACAGCATGTGTGACAATGGTAACACTTTTATCAACTTAATAGCTAGTAAATAATTAGTTAATAGTAAATAAAAATAAATAAAATCATATGGCATGACATGGCACGTTTGCGTAAAATAAGCTATACATTTATATGCATCATGTATGTTGCATCAATTATTATTTTAATTATTAAATTCTGTTACTGACTCATTACAAAGAAATCTCACACTTTTGAACTATATAACTTTATTCAATCATTTCAGATCTCTGTTTTCCTGCAAAAACCATCTGACATCAGTTGCTTCTTAAATTTATTTAACAATAATGTTAATCTGGATATTTATAAGACATTATACATCTATGCTATTAATTTTAATTAAACTGTTTCAAATGTAGCAAAAAAAAGAAGACCCTGAAGCAGCTACAAATGGAATATTATGCTGGAGCCCGTGAAGTCCAGCGAGAGCAGCTTGAGTTGATGCAGACTCAAAGAGATTTTTTTTCTCAAGCAACTGTCATGTTGAAACTTGCTAAGGACAAACTTTAGGTTACATGTTATTAATGTGCTTAATAACATGTTGAATTTAAAAGTGTTTGTATTTTAAGAACGTAACACAAAAGCAGTATATTTATTAACATAATTCAATGTTGCTCCATAATTTAAACTGTTTTTTATTCTGTCTTACTTTGATATAAATTACAATCACATGTGTCTATAAAGCAAATTATCTGCTAGATATTTTTTTCTCTTGATCTAACAAATTTTAATACTTTTTATACTTAATACTTAAAACATTTTTTCCAGTCTTCACTGTGCACTTTATCTGTACACTCTATGTAGTAGGCTGTTTGCTTTCACCTGCAAAAAAGTGTTTGATAATTTTATTTAAGCATTTAATATAAAGAAATGTATGTAAGTTGAGTATATACCAGTAATACTGTTCATGTATATTATTAAGCGGAGGTGTTTAAGTCTGTAAACTATACTCACTATTATGTTTAATTCACAAATATATTCTGAAATTAATAAATATTTATTAATACAGTAACGTCATGTTGTTAAGATACGTGTTTTTAACATGACAGTTAAGTAATTAATGCTCTCTTACACTGTTTTAATATTGATTTTTTAAGCTATTTACTTCAAAGTGTTATGAGATAACTTTGCAATTTACTTTATAAAGCTTAAAAATTGTAAATGATATTGCATCGATTCAGTCAATTATTTTCAGTTTTGAATTGATTAAATGGACACATTTCCATCATGATACTTTTGCCAAAATGACTGCTTTTACAACACTTATCTAATACTGCAATGTCTTCTTTCAAATATGTTTTACTTTATAAATTACCATGAATACAAATGCGGGTATAAATGTGATGTAATATAGATTAATTAGTGATGCCGAAGATAAGTTTTGAATTAAATCCTATTTCCAGAAATTTAATTGAATGTTGTGACATCAGTCTTTTAGCAGTGTTAAGTCTTTGTGTACTGGTATATATATTATTGAGCTAAAGTTGCCATATTATTTATCATTGTTTTAAAAATGAGTACATTGATGACAACTTTCAAAAATGATCACAAGAACATAAAAAAATTAACTTCAAACCTGAAATAGTTCCTTGTTATCATATCCCTGACTGCCTGACCATCTGGGTTACCATCCATCTGTATCTCCATCTGTGGTTGTAGATGAAGAATTTGTTTTGACCAGTGTTACCTCCATGTCATTAGGCTAAATATAACTAATTTCCCTATTGATATGGGATTGTTATCTATAAAATATGTAGATATATAAAGTAATGTACTGAAAAAATGTAAATTAATATCGAGAATCTTCATATGTTCAAATATATATTTAACAGTTTATGTGTGACATTTAGATGCTCTATTTCCTAATGACTGTGAAATAAATCATTTTAAATACCTCTCCATGAAGAACATGAAACCTCCTTTTCAAGACTCCAAATGTCCTTTCGATTATATTTTTTGTAGATGCGTGCGCATCATTGTACCGCTGCTGCTGTGGGGTAGCTGATATAAATAATGGAAGGCATATTTTGTATTTATAAAACATAATTATATAAATTTAACTCCATATACAAATAGCACATGCATTTTAATTGAGAGTTTATAATAAACAAATTAGATATAAAATGTAAACATTTGTCATTGGATGTACTATTTTTTAAATGGGAAAAGTACAAACCAGGATGGAGGTAAGGTGTCATGAGGAATTTTCTACATGGATAGGCACTATCACCCAGCAAAAATACCATCTTCCAAATCTGTGAATTTAATAATCATACTTAAATTTCATAATAAGATATAATTTAAAAATCTTCATTATATATCTGCTAACTCTAATTTAAAATGTACATGATATATTTTCTAACTCTAATTTAAAATGTACATTATGTATTTTCTAACTATATATATCATAGCAATGTAAACATACATAACAGTATAGATGTCAACACTTTACCTTGGTGATGTGTCTCCGAATAGTCAGACAACCCAGATGATCTGAAGACATGGGCATCATGGGTGCTTCCTGGCCAGGTGGCGTTTATGCTGGCGATTATCCATAACAATATAATTACATAGTTAATGATACCCTACAATATGCTAACTCATACAAATAAAATAACATTGGCCTAATTTAAAAATAATGTTAATGACAATAAGTTATTACAATGGTATTTATACACAGTATAACAATGATTTCAAATTCACCCACTGAGTGCCTCAGTTAAACAATAGATCGGACTATAAGTACACAATGAAACGGATTATAGTTTTCATGAAATTGTTACGTCATCTACACTTAACACAGTTGAGTTTTGGGCGCAAAATATGCAGTTTATATTGGAATGTTAGAAAGGAAGGACGTGCTGTGTTTACAGAAAATTATTTACAATACCAGATCAATAATAAGTGTTACTGTATGTGTTGATCTGGTTTGTAACGCGGCATACAAGTAATAAATGTAAGTTAATGGATTTATAATATTAAGAAATAATTGGAACTAAACGGTAAGAAGTCTTTATTTCTCATCATACCTTGATGATCACAGGTGGCTTGCACATTAACACTGTGATAGTGCTTGCGATTTACGTATTGATCTTCGTGGTCATGGGGTGCAATAATTCGAACATGCGTTCCATCAATCGCAGCAATGATTGAAGGAAATCCTGCGACTTTATAGAAATGTTCTTTGATAACTGATTTCTGTCTGTCCGTCGTCGGAAATTTAATGACTCTGTATTTCAGGTCGAATAGTTCATCCGTCACTCTAGTAACATCCCTTGAAACAGTGGCTGTGTCAACCCCAAATGTATCCCCTATTAACTGTAGAAAGTTCCCAGAAGCTAAAGATCGCAACGTAATTATAATTTGTTGCCTCGGTGTCAATGGTTGATTCCGTTTTGTTCGTCGCTCCAGTCGATGTCCAATCAGCCTTTCTATACGGTCAATGTTGTCCGGTGTAACTCTAAATCGTCGCCTTATTTCTTCAGGGTCATTCTCTTCCGTCAGTCTGTCAATCCGTCGAAATTGTCTAGGTCGTCTAGCGTTAGGGATGTCAATGTCCGCCATATTGTCAGTGTGTTCTATTTTGGATAAAGATACCGAAGTCAAAGAGTTTGGTTAAATCTTATCCAAAAGTTAACCGAAACGTGCACCTGTTCGGCTATCTATTTTTTATACAATCGCTAACCAAAAGAGATAACCAAACCAAGGAGTTAACCAAAAGTTATCCAGTGGATAAGAGATATCCAGTTTTATACAATTGGCTACAGGCCAAGATGGGTGTAAAAAATTGAGATGGCTTAAATCGTAAATCATCCGAATGAATAACAGGTAAAACAATAGAGCTGGATATATCCGGTTGGTCTATATACTGTGTACAAAAACAGAGCATTTGTACATTTCAAAATATCATTGCAAAATGTTGGCGTTTAACGCGCATAGTAATTCATCGAACTGTAGTGAAATAAATGACGCAAAACACAAAGGTTAGTTCAAGTGTTGTCGAGCTTTTAAGGTGTTTTTTTTTTTACTGTTTTTTTTTTTATTTTCAATTTGTCGTGTGCTATAAAATTATGCAGTTTATTAGCCTGATACCGTAATCTCAAAACATACCATTGCCTGTTTAGGAACGGAGTTCATGACTTATATTATCTAAGTTCAACGAACTACAGTAAAACGCCGCTAATACGACCACTTGAGGATCTTTATAAAAGTGGTTTTAATAGCGGGGTGGTCATATTATCGAGGTACGGCAGATCACCGAGTCAGTACATTAAAACGTCTGTGTAATTAAAAGTTTTAATGAAAATAATGAATAATGGATAGAAAACGAAAATTCCAAATTTGATCTCAATTAATGTTTTATTGAACACAGATTATGTAGCGTATAGTTATGGATATGAACTTCACATTTAATTGAAAATTAATTAAACCTTTATTAACTAAGCCCATTTAAGGTTCAGCATTTATCAGTGTTACCCAATAACTTCCATATAGTGTCAATTAACGTAAAATGAAACACAGTCGATGTGCTAATCGCTTATCAAAACAGTTGCAACATTGTTTTTCACAGGTTCCATTTATTCCAGCAAAGCATTATGTTATCTCCACGGCATATGTTGTTAATGATGTTAAGTGTCAACGACCAAATGACACTGGTCGCAATAAAGGGGTTATTTTGAGCATTTGATACTTTCGGTCTGGGATTAGTGGTCGTAATACGGAATAGCGGGGTGCCTGTATAATCGGGGTTGCGACCATTGAAATATGTAGAAAAACAATCGGGTCTTTTAAAAAGTATCCGCTTTTTTTAGCGGGGTGGTCGTAAAATCGAGGTGGTCGCAAAGCGGGGTGTTAGGGTATTTAGAAATTGTTGTTGACTGTATAATTATATATTAGTTGTTCGGGATATTGTCATGTACAATATGCATATTTGAGATATGAGTACGAAACTAAGCAGTACGCTGACATTCAACTGTTGAAACCTCTGTACCTTCTCATAAGCACAATTATCTCGTTGTTATTAGATTTTGGGGATATGTGTCAAAACCACCAAAATCAGTCTGAATTTACAATATTTCGAAAATGATAATATTGTAATTGTTTTCCAATTTAATCCGTGTGATGGAATTAACACAATAACATGCTTGTCAATTTATTAACATACGATAAAACAATTATGCTGATAATATACATGTACATAACTCTGCGTTTCCCATAATGATCACATGCTCACTGTTTTAAAATAGTCAGACATGTATTGAAATATAACATCTAATAAGCTTTCACTTATTTGGTATCAATAACAGTCGTTAAAAGTACAATACCTAGTGAAAACCGTTATAAACATGGACGAGTCGATACAGGCAAATCAGACGATTTATAAATGAAAAAGATTGCGGCGTGTCTATAAACAAAAAAATCACAATTTCCCCTGTTGCCAGTAAATGGTTAATTCCCCAATTATCAACAAAATATAGACCGAATATACAACGGTCGTCAAAGGGAAAAGTAACAAATACAATATCAGTAGTCTTCTCCAACGTTTGTCAATAATGTCTGTTCAATAGTTACACTTTAGCCATACATAAATACATATGGGTTAAGCAATATTATATACTGTTGTAAGTTGAAACAAGCTAACAGCGTTTATAGATGAAAACGTTTTTTTATGTGTGTTACGCTTTGCAGTGAACATGTTTTTTTTTATTAGGACTACAATCCAAATTATATTGTTACATAAACATTATTTGTTAAATGACGATTACGTCTTTAAGATGCGATCACACATAATCCTTTGTTATGTATCCACAAGAATAAAATACGTTTTACAAATATGTTAATTAGCATGTAGAACGTGACTTATGTAGAAGTGTGTTAGCCTTTTTAAATATTCACGGGACATGCGAACCATATTTGTACTGTTCTGAATATAACATAGACATTGAATAATGATTGATGTTGTTTAACTGTACATGTATTGAAATTATGAGAAAACTTACTCATGCTCATTAGCAATCCTTTCACAAAAATACGTATTTGACAGTCTCTCGGTTAATACTATCAATTAATATCGATTTAAAGAAAATGGACGCACATGAAGGTGATTAAGCTATTTATTTCTATAGAAATATTGTGTGTTTTAATAACCTGTTTATTTTTACAGTACATGTGTACAATCTTTATGTCACAAACTTGGCAAGAGTTCATAGAAATTTCACAGAAGACGACCATTTATTAACAGCAATATGTAATCCTGATTCAATTGTAAGTCTTGTCTTGAAGATGTGGTCGTGTCTCAGGGTTGGCGATTTTACTTGCAAAACTGTCGCAATGCTGAAATCATGTTATTGATGATTGCTCAAAAAGAGCATGAGCAAAAAAATTAATCAGTAAAGCTGTTTGACACAACATGTAAATGGCTCCCACAACACTGAAGTTGCTAGGCACTACATACAATGATGAAAATTTCATTTAAAAACATTGGACAAAGTTAATATAACATTACTATACTTATATGGTCATAGGCGCTTTTTATGCAAATATTATACGATTACACTTAACCGGTCATTAACGTAGTCTTTTGTGTGAGTTGAAGTAGCATTAGACGCATCTAGTACACACGGAGTATAATACTTAATGATATCATGCAAAATACTTTGTAATATACTGTTTAGCTGTCGATTTCAGATAAACAAGAAATAAAATAGTTATGAATACTTATGTAAACATGTCTCAATGGACAGTGACAGTACATGCAATGTAATAAATATGTTGACGACCTTTCGATCGGGAGTTCTGTCCATATTTGGGGGAAAGTTCGAAGGATTTATCTCAAAGACAACAAGTAATGTTTATACCAATAAAACTGACATGAATAAGCTTATGGTTTCGACACACTTGAGCCAAGATAGGATTAAACTCTCTCAACGGCATTCCACGATGGCACAATGATTCAGCATGATTTTATTCATTATTGGAATTATATAACCGATATTGTGTTTCAACATGCTTTTACATATATAACCATCTATCGGCCGTCACCAGATCCTAATGGGGTAGTGAATTTGCAGAACTGGTCGTAATTGCATTGAGAATTCGTTGTTTGAAGTTAAAGTTGGATAATTCTCGAAGGTAATTCGCAGTGCGCTTCATATTTGCTTCATATACGTTATGTTCAACCTTGCGATCACAAGCTTTATTTTGTTAATACGGTTGCATCCGGATACAAATTTATAGTTTTGGCCAAACAGTCGTCAATGAAGTGTCACTGATAAAACCCGGCTACGTTATCGAGCTAAGAACCGGCTAACAAAATGAGCTGATCGGGGTGGATGCATGTGCCTGCATAATAACATGGCAAAACAAATGCGTCAAGACACTGTGACATGGTGTGGTTCAAACATGTATTGTAAGCGTGGCCAGTATTATCTGTGGAAATAATAAATGTCCTAGTTTAAAGCTTAGCATCCTTTAAAACTATTCGCGTCAATAGCAATCTTTTTTTCACAAAGTAACCCTGTTTGTATGTCATCTTCTAGCAACCGTCGCTGTGATTAATGTTTGGGGCTTAAATGAATTACATGTTTATAGTGTAGAGTTTTATAACAAACAATTGTTATCGATGGATCTGTTGTATAAATCCCCACTTGCAAATCATTTAGTAACTTTATGAAATTGTACGTTTAATACGTGTTAACTTGAGCTGCATATACAACTCATAAACTTCTAAACACCAACACAATTATGCTGACGACTCCTTTGTATGTATATTATGCACACGCCATTCGAAAATGCACACGATCCAATGAATATTTTCAGACATTACGCCATGTCAAGTTGATTTGGTTGAATTCCAAAGTGTTTGCTGTTATAATCATCATTCTGATCGCCATCGTCGCATCATCGTCATCATCATCATCATCATCACCATCATTGGCAGCATAGGAAGCAGTGTTGATGCCTGTACACAATAAAAACTAAGTAAATTGCACATTGTATTTGGAGATTATCGTGTGCGACATATGGATAGCCTTCCGGTCCTGCTACAGCCAACTTGCTATTGTAAGTTCTACGGAACAGGCGAGGACCTTCATGGAGCGTAAGTCAGGCTATGCAACCGTTTCGCCCCCGTGCGCCAGGAGACGTTTTGACTATATAAACTATTTAATGCGAATACATGGTAAGGTAGCGTTGCGATGCTGCTAACACAGCGTCTTTCTCAGGAACGGTGCGGCAGAAAGGCTAGTGGCCACTTCCGGAAAGTGCGTTTGAGATATCCAAAGATATTCAAAGTTTAAAATTTCCTTTACAATTATATTTTAGCAGCAATCGATCGAAAATGATCCAAATCTAGTTTCTGTATTCACCTACATAAATTATTAAACATATATTAGCAGAATAATAAATACATGTTATATGGTAATTTAATTACTCGTTCATTTCATTATTTGAGTGTCGTCATCAACTGGAATGACGTGTGTACCAAATTTAAACGGTTCCTCGGGTTTCAAGAAAAAAACCTTTACTGTTTGAAATATTAAACTAACCTCATTTTATAATTTACTCATTGATAGATGACAAAAATGAATTGACGTTCGAGTTAAGCATAATATGCAATAATTGTATTAACAAGTTAATATTATAACTAGCTGAAACAAAATCTACAGTATCAGTCAAACGCAGTTGTCTGGGCTCGTCCGCCGTATCACAGGTTCTACTCTTCTTATCATGCGTTTAAACAATGACATTCTGATAATTTAGACACTGAAGAGCATAATTTAATTTACAATACCTTAAGTAGATTGCAAATGAAGAAATACACATTTTATTACAAAATAAAATTATCCCATTTTAAAAGTCGGAAATTTTCCTATATTGAAAAATATTAAAATTGTTTCCACTTTCAGAAATGGGAAAAATCCAGTGGGAAAATTCAAAATTAAAAAAATAATAAAACGCTGATAAAAATACTTTAAAAAAAAAAATATTTAAAAACAACTAGCCCAAGATATTTCTTCAAGTTATTCAATAAAATAACCTTTTTTTCCACTGGATTTTTTTCCCATTTAAAAATTGGTATTTTTTTTAGATCATTATTTTTAATGAGATTAGTGCAAACAGTTTAACAACGCTTGATATGCATATATATGCATAAACAAAAATCATATTTGAAAACAAAATCCCACGGGATTATTTTTTCCACACAAAATGTGAGAATCCCATGCGAAAATGAAAATCCCTCTGGAAAATTTTTAAATCCCATGGCAAAGCTAATCATACTAAACAATCGTGCTTTTCTTTTTCAGATAGTCAAGCTGATAAAATCAACAGTACTACCCGATAGTCACGACGAAGTTAAGTTGTTTACCTCCGAGACTTCGGTTTTAAACCATTGCCCAAGCACACTGCTTAACATAATATCACAGTTATTATAACTATTCTACTATGGGAATTCACAACATATATACAGAGTGCAATGTGGATACGGTGTTACAGTATTAAAAATCTATGAGGGGATAAAAATCTTAGTTTATATAATACACACTAGTGTTTAAAAAAAACACCATTTAAATGGTACTATGTTCTATTTTTAATATGTTTTCTGTGTTATATATATATGACACAACGGTATATATTGACATTATTGTGTATGTTGCTCTGTGCAATATTCACTATTTATTATAATTTCACAATATTATATGTTGGAAATGTATGTATATATGAATACAAAGTAGCAATTGGACAGCTCTGTTTCTGTGCAATAAAGACGTTAAAAACGGATTGTCCTATTTAGAATGGCAAGGGAAAATCGGTCGGCCAATCAAAATTGGGGAGTGCGCGTGACGTCACAGTCAAGGTCCTGCTATCGTGTTATTTTATCAAAAATTTCATGAGTTTGGGGGTTAAAATTAAAGTTAATAAATAACTTTTTGACTTGAAATTGCATTTAACATATGCCATAGGCGTCATACATAAATGTTAACGTTATGTGGTAAAGTCATTCAAAATTGAAAACTGCTCACGCGGTGACTTTTTACAAAACGTGTCCAAGTTTGGGCTTTAATAATTATTCTTCTATAACATATTTTGGTAAACCAACCCATTGCGTAGGTAGTAAATACATAAAATAATTAAGTTAGAAAGAATCAAGGTACTAGGAATATGCTAAACGGTGGAATGGCAGTCTAAATTCGAAAATTACGACAAATTTACCAAAACGGATTGACCTACTTCAATTGGGCGTTAGTGACTGTTGACCCATCAGAAACAAGCATGATTTTGAAGGTCACAGAACATGTATAATGTGTTTCTTATTATAGAAAAGGGTGTGGCTCACCAAAATTGGATGAAAAAAGACACTTTTGGATAAAAATGTTACATTTTTAGAGTATTTATGTAAATTATAATTATTGTTTTCTGCCTAGATGAATACATGGCTTAATGACTTGCCTGCATGGAGTAGGTTATGCAGGGTTCTACACCAAGTTAATGTACCCTATGTCTATATTTTATAATTCATAGAGTTTGTTGGAATCTTTAGACATAGGTATCTGAAAAAATGCCATAAATAGTGTTATAAGGCAGTTTTAATTATCTTAAAGAGGTGTATTAAAGAAATATAACCACTGAGTCAGAGTGGTATTTAAGAAATTGAAATGTGTAGTGTTTTGAATACAAAAATAAGATTCTGATACCTATGCGGTGAACAATGTCCGGACAAAATATGTCTTGGAATTGTCAAAGACTTGTTCCATATAGTGTATATGGGACTTAATAGAAGTAATCTTATGCCTATGAGATAGGGTGCAGTACACTAAGAGACAACTTTCACTATTACACCATGTAGATGTAGGCTTTCATGAAAAGGTGCATGTACAGACATATTAATGTAAATAATAGAGAATTTATCATTCTCTGTTTAAAAGAGCTAATAATGATTAAAACTTAGATATGTCGCAATATATATAACATGAATAATATTAATATGTACACTTGCACTGCACAATATTGGTGTTGTGCAATAATAGAAAAGACAAATAGATTTTGACAATTGTTCACACTTGCCGACAGGGAATATAGCCTTCAATGCTCCAACTTGAGACCCTGTCGGTAAATGTATGTATAAAAGAAGATTCTAGGTAGCTTTTCCTAAAAATATCCAATGTGATTTTAAGATTTCCAGTTCCCCACCTTGAATGTAACACGCTCTTGACAATTGTATTAAGTAACCCTATGCTAATTTTATTTGTAGAAGCAATCTATGCGTTAAGGAAGACTTAACAGCTATCATTTTATCATTTTGCTTGAACAAATACATTTGAAAGTTTCAAATGTTATTTAAATGTATTGTTTTTATTCATTGCTAGTCAGGTGTAAAGATAATTCATTTCTTCCAAACAATAATATGACGCAAAACTGTTTATACACACCTGTATAATATGAAAAGGACATACACTATTAATAGTAAAATATAGAGTGAAATTCCTAAAGGAACACGTGGTGTGATGGTGGTAACACAAATATGAAATGCAGTACATCTTTTCGGACATAAAAGGAATAAAACACCAGTATTATAACAAACCGTGTATCTTGAGATATGTACATTGTACATAGTACCATATATTTAAAGTGACACAATCAGGTTTATGTTAACATATATATAACAACAAACTATAAATTGTAGTATCTTTTCAGGCTCCCCATATTCAAATGTCGTCACTGTCGAAGTCGATACTCGGTAAAACTACTTATCTGTCATAATTATTTAGTTAGTCGTGTACAATAAGACCCATGCCATTGCGTTTCAAATTTTCATTTATGTGAACTGTTTAGTTAAAACATTTTACAACGCAAGAAATCAGAAAACTAGGTTTGAACTATTTATACGACTATGGTGTTGAACTTGTTCGTTGACATGCATGCCAAGTACAGCATTAATGTAGCTAACGTTAAAAGACAACGATTTTAAAGCTGATGATTTTGTACGGTTTTTCTCAACAACAACAAAAACAACAACAGTGTTCAGTTCCATTGCTATACTGGTAAGCGCACATTTATGATGTATATTAGGTCGTGATGCTAAAAATATCGTTTAATTATATATGAACGTGTGATAATTATTCAAAAATAACGTTACACCAAATTTCTTTAGATACGAGTATCGAATAAAGTACTGCAGCTCTATCTTAACTGTATAAACTCAATGTCCATGTAGTAGCATGTATCCGTACAAAACACTTTTGTTTCAGATGTTTAAAAGGACCCAGAGTGTATACCGGGCAATATGGTTTATTTAGTAGTGTATAAACTAACAAACATTCTTTTTTTCAAAAATGTGAATACATGTGAGGATAGATATTAACAGTGCAATAGTTAATATTGCTGATATCGATAACAATTTATATATAAACCAATGTACTGTAAAACCATAAAACATATTAAACGATTCTCACAATCCCAGAGCCATTATTCTTACGTACTAAGTCTAAGAATGGGTTGGTGATTATGGTCCCTCATACATTTTGAATTGCTAGGGATAAATGTACGTGAAACATTTAATATAAATTTAAAGTTTGTAATATTTACATTTTATACTCATCCCCACCTTATGTTGACGGATTAATCTCCATTCATCGAACATTACAAGCACGTTACTAGGTTATTTTGTGCAAAAATGATTAACCGTGAAACACGCAAGATTTAAATTGAAATGATTGGTAATAATAGTATATTAATTTGATATCTCCGTTGCATCAATGGACACTATTTGAATGCAATCGCGTATTCATTATTTTAACGTTCAATGTATGTACATCGCACACATATTTTATTACACTAATTGCACAGTTTTAATATATTATATAAGTATTAATGTCAATAGTCGCCGCATAGGTTCTTTAACATTTAAATTAGGCGCATATATACATCTAAGAAGCATTGTAATTATTTTCATATAAACTGTTTATGCCAAATGATGTTTCACTGTATAAAGAAAATATTGTTTACTTTATAACTTTCTAAACGAAGGTCATCGATGTTGCTGTTAGTTTGGGAGCATGAAACTAAATATATGTAAACGGAAATTGGCTGTAACAGTTGCACGTTGTATCAATTAAATAATAATACTTTATACTAAACACAAGGAACACGATGTGTGTGCGTTTGTTTAAAATCTAACATACTCACTCTTATTCAATAAAAATTTTTCATAACCGATCGTATACCAGTACGTGTACATGCAATTGATTATACAAATGCAAATATATCACACAACCTGCACACATAAGGTACTTTATTTCCGACAGTATATGTACTTCACAATTCAAAAACCATAAAACAGAATCGCAGAATATTTTTTTCAGCATATACAAATAAAACAAAAAATGATATAAATATACACGACATTCAAGTACTAATAGACACAGTTTATTATATTGACACATGTGGTTTTTTTTTAAATGCAATGTTCAAGAAGTCGCTTCGAGCAGACCGCTTTAAGGAACAGCCAGGTGAAAACAATGATGAGGAGGAAGCAAATGCAACTGGCACAGATCTGGCAATAGCAAACGGCTCAGAATTGAAACACAAACAAGGTAAAACAGGATCTTGTGTATGTCTTCTCACAATATGAAGACAACTCCAGTGTGTTATCCCTGTCCACTTGCATGCCTGTTGGCTTTGAGAATTGACATTATTCATACACAAATTATTTTCCTATTTTTTGCATTATTGTTTGTTTGCATTTACTTCACAAGTATGTATTTTTACCTCGTTACGCAATGGTGGTAGCCACTTTACACATATGGTTATTGTGTGTTTACATAGTCCACATCATTGTTTTAGTAAATTAAGTAACCCAAGCCTTGTCCACAGTTTTTTATGTTCCTGATTATATATCATTTTATATAATATAACACTCGCTTGGGCATAGTAAAGAACCATATACCGCTACTTATATAATCTCATGGTGAAAAACAATACAATATTCGAATACAAATCTTACTTTTTAAAGTTTCAATGTAGAGTTGAGTGCACAAGACGAGAAGAAAGAGCAAATACAAAACTGCGCAGATTTGTCATCGGCAAGAGGCGTATGTGATCTAAACTTAAAACAAGGCCAATGTAAATTACTCTTAATAGTAGTGTGTCTTCACGCAATACAAAGAAGAAATTAGTGTTATTTCTTCGCACCTGCATACCTGCCCGACTGAGGGTTAAAACAACTTATACACACACGTATGGTACTTCTAGTTCAGATATGGTGGGGACCAGTACCGTTTGTTTGCTTTTGTTCTAAAAAAAATGCTTTTTCAACAAAGTTACGCACTGAGTGTATCTACTATATCTATTATTTATCGCTTGTTGAAATTTTCCACATATACTGTATAACAATAAGTCGACGTAATATAATCATTGTTCATGCCATTTACAGTTGTGCTCTGTTTTATCAGAATGTGTCACATTTAAACATGTTGAGTATTAATTGTGATAATCCAAACTTTAGTATGAATAGGTTAAACATCATAATTCACAGTTGAATATATAAACAAAATAGCGTACAATTCATGTAGTTGCGTATACTATTTATAATAACTAACACGTGCAATGTGGATTCAAACCACTTATATCAAGTTAAAACAATATTACTGCAGCAGTTGCTTTACTCTAACACCTATACCGAATTGTACCAATGTTGTCTAAAACTTAGCTGAATGAAATCAACAATTAATTTGATTATAAAAAATAAAATAAATTATTTTATTGTTCTGAAAAAGATATGCTGTGGGTTGTGAAGCAAACAGAAAGGTTTCGTAAAAAGATGCTTTATAGATGATGACAACAGCTTTTTCAATAGCATCTCCTTTGATAGGTCAATTTTAATCAGTGTTGATTGAAATCTCTTTTCAATGTGACACGAAACTTACACTTAGAAACAATACAATAGCACGATTTTCTAAAATATGTTTGTAATGTTGCATGCTGTGAAAACTTTGAAATCATTTATGCTACATGCTTTTCATTTCGAATGTAGAGCTAACTAGTTTTTTTAAGTATATTTCATAAAATGGACTTGTTGCAATGTGAATACAGATAAATTGTATCCCGACCGATTGTCTTTCTGCAATCCTGAGGATTAATCTAATCCATGCATGAAATTATGTTTGTAAGAATACCGATACAGTGTGTTTCAATACTGTTTATTTTGATTTTATCTGAAAGTGTGTTCAATGCGGTGACACACTGCAGTATCCATATGCATTTGTTGTTGTTTCTTTATGTTATCCACGTGAGTCAATTAAGTGGATGTAATCGTAGCAGTGATTATGACATTCATATATGCGATCTTTTTTTCACAAAAGTAACTCAATTTTTGCATACATTTAATTGAAAAGGTTGCCATGGAAGTGTTAGTATACCAACTTCAATATGAGTACGTTGCACAAACATATCCAAACATATAGGACAAAGGTGCGCTTAAAGAATCACTCAGTTTTATATATTTAATTGTTTACATAATTCCGTTACCACACAAAAATGTACCAACGCAATTTATATATATTTATGCGTATTGTTTTTGTTTAGATATTAAAGACTTTTTAATTTTACACTCGGAGGACGATGTACAACGAGGCAGAGAGGTCAAGAGCAAGATGAAAGAGGAGTGTGTCGCAAAGGTCAAGCCATTAGTAGACGTGTATGCAGATGTAGGTTTCGGACATGGCAAATTGTATTTTGTTGATATAATGATGAATGAATACAGATGTATAATGTCTTATGTAACTCCACACTTCAAAGAAGATTCGATTAACTTATATCAAGGAGAAACAACATTAGTAAAGGAGTTGATGGAAATCAAACATGACCAACAATTTCGAATTGTACCACTGCTGTACGAAATTAGGCGGAGTGAAATAAAACATTTAAGTTGGTTGTCGGCATTGACACCTTTAAATTATACAGACAGCGATATGCAGAAGGTTTTAAAAAATGGTACCTTAGATGCATGTTAAAAGTAAGGAATAAATTACGATAAATATTTCAACAATATTACACGCATGTATATTCTGCAATTCATCAATCAAATCTATGGTGATTGATTCAGAGGGTTTCTGTTCTGTTAAATATGTTGGCCAATTGTCACTGCCTGACTTTGATTTTGTTGTTGATGGCAAATTTTGAAGATAATGAAACACATCATCCATGTGCCATTTGACGGACTATGGCTAGTTTCGTATGCAGCTGTCATATGTTTCGACTATTTTTATATCTACAATATAATAAACTGCATGTATAAATAGTTTTTTACGAGATTGAACATCAAATTTGCAGAACATGCTCTGTCATTTGCTGCTGAAGATGGAACAATAAACTAATGTAGTTTATGTCTTGTAAATATGAATTAACCATGCTGTAGATGCATCTTAGTCTACCAGGACTGATGTACTTTATATACCGTATATTAAATATTGTTTGGCTCTGCTTATTGGTGGTCAAATGTTTGTGGTACATACATACACGTGTGTGTAAGGCACATTCGATTGAATGTTCCTGGACTCGTATTATTGTGTGGCACGACAGCCGAGCTGCCTGAAGCCGATACAGATACCGATAAAATCTTTGACCTGAGACCCGGTCAGCATCGTTTGAAGCTCTCAAGCTAACGTAATATACCCACATATCGCTAAATCTTTCCAGGTTCAAAAATACATTTGTTAGCTATTTAATCCGTTGATGATATGACCTCATCAGCAGGAGATTTGCATGCCTTACTAATTCACTAGCCTTTTTAAACCAACGAACGCAAGTCTTATGTAATATATCGTATTGTTTACTTGGCCAGCTATACAACTTCGACAGGTAACTCACCTATGCGGCATTCAGAGAAACGGGAATTAAATGATTGAACCCACATAATGTCTCAATATTTTGTCTTTCTTTCGGGAATATTACATAAACTGTTTTATTTCTATTATTTGGGTGATATTAACAGACTTGCGCGAATATTGATATGTTTGTAGCAACACACGGTACACAGTGATGCTTTGATTTAATTCATGTGTAGCACGAATCGGTAGTCATACCAACGTTAAATCCACGTCAATTACCATCCGGTCGTCAAAATGGAATTACTCGGGCGAGTTTTGTTTATTGTGTCAAGTAAGAAGCTCGAAGTGTTTTCGTCAAAACCGCGCTTGATTTAAACATTTAGTAAGTCCTGATAATGAAGCTTACTGAAAGGTAATTATTGATATTCTTTTTGGTTTGGACGTTGGAAAACCTGTAAAATATTAAAATCAAGCGAGATCTACAGTTCTGCGCTTTGTTCCTGTTTAGGTTCCAAAGGTACAAATAAGTCCAACCTATCTCCAAACACCAATGTTCCATCCATCTAGCTGTATACGTTACTCCATCGACTGCTTGTATTTGCCCATCCAATTATTTGAAACGATCTTATCCTTGATTTTAAGTTGATATTGTGTGTCAAACTAATGATTGGTTTTATTATTTGTATAATTATTATGCAGAAATATGTGTGTAGCCTCAGACAAACATAGATATATGTTTTTACTTTGAGTGCACGTTACACATATTGGTATACTAGTTTTTATTGTTTTTGTATTATGTGTATAATATGTGTACGGTTACTTTAATAATTTGATGTATTGCTTTAAAAACATTACATTTGTATAGCCATGATAGAAATAACTGAATGAATCAATAAATACAATTATATATTCATGTGTTTATCTCTTCTTCACACAATAACGGAAAAATCAAATAGATGGTTAGTAAATACTATGTATGTATTTATGTGATGCAAAATAGTACTTATCAAGCGGGGTTCTGCATTTTTTTTAGATCAAAGAAGTGAATTCATATTACGCCACTTCCGTACTTTTTTTACGACAGTACATGTCCGACGTCCTACGTCCAAGTAGTGTGTTATGTGTGTATTTAAAAAAAATACTTTTGAATTTATTTTAGAGTTATTTACATAATGGTTCACAGTATACGTTATTATGAACATATGCGTATAAATTTGAAGATATGTCGTTAAATATTCATATAGCGGATACACTTCGTAAATACCTTCAGTTTCATTTCAACATGTATACGAAAACAGCTTTATGCAACTATAATTCAAATTAAACTTAGGTAATTCAAGCCATGCGAGTGAACAAATGTTAACACGTGACAAATACTGCGAAACGACAACAGCTTCCATGACCGAATAACGTCAAGTCAAAGGGTATTTTTGATATTTTCTCCTTTTAATCATTTGAAATTGAAAAAAGGACTAGTGAAACGGAATGCACCACTGTCTCCGCTTTCTTTCAGTATATTGTTTGTGTTCCTAGATACTGTACATTTTGAGAACGTTCAACGCCAAATTTCGTATCGGCGATGCAGATGACCATACACAATGTTAGGAAACTCGAACCTTACTTTACACATAAGCGATGTCAAGTGGACTTCATACAACAAATGCATCTCTACGAATAGTGTACATTTTCATTGATATTGGGCCCTTAGACTCGATAACTCATATATCTACTACTATGCATTTGATTCGATACAATAATCGCCCTTTAGTGTAAATGAAATATACAAAATATTTCTTGTTCATGCACACGATAATTATAGTGTTGAAAAATGTGTATTCTGAAATATGCTTTAACACTGCGAGATTAACACGAGGATAGTAGTGCAAAAATACTACATGATGATGGAAACCGCTGTGACATGCATAACCGAAATTTCGAGTTTGAAGTTCGAGATATTTACATAAAACAGATGGAAAAAAGCTGAGAAAAAAGCCGCTGTTTGGAGGGAATGTATCCCATAAATGTCTGGCAATACCTCAAACGCAGCAGTTGCACGGTTAAAACGAATCGGTCACCTTTTCGTTAAATATAACCTAAAACGCACCCTCTCCGTTACGGTGCCTCTCCGTTAAATTCGTAGGTTTGCACGAACGGAGGCGTCAAACAACAAAGAAAAACAGCAGTTATGAGGTAAGTTGCTTGAAAATGTATGACGTACGGAACATAAGCATTCTTAAGCTAAGTAATAACAAGCTTTTTCTTTGTACAAATGCTATACGAAACTCAAATGAAAGAAAACAATTTCAGACAGTCTTCATCCACACATGTTTACATTTGAAATGTGTGTATATATGTGTATCGGTTTCTGTCAATTTCTGTTGAGTGCATTCCCACTGATACACCATTAGTAAAAATCACAAAAATCAATAAATACTGTCTAAAATATGTACAAAATGACTACAGTGAGAATCACACCGTATTTGCGCTTCAACTCAAGATGTGTAGAACTGAACCACTTCAGTGATAAAATAACCCGATACACGGGATTTTCAGAAATTACCGTCTATGCTTGATGCATACCAATAACAATTATAATCTTTCTGCCACCTGATAACCGTTAACACATATAATTCGATTAGTAGTTTTCGCATATTTACGGCTTAGAATGATGTACAGTGTATTTATCGTGAGTTAGGTCAAAATAAATGTACATGCGAAATAATGCAACAAAAGCATCATTTCGTGGAACTTCGAGTCATAAACACCACCACCCATGCCACCGGACACGATCATTTGGAGTTTTGCTTTTCAGACAAATATAGAATTATTTATTTTATGCTTTCCAGTAATTTATATGGAAATATCATACAATTGCTAATTCAATGTTTAAAAGATCGATATTCTACCGAAACAAACAAATATCCTCTATTTAGTTCCAAATGAAAATTGTATTCATTTTATCAGATTTTGTTTCTTTTGTTAATAATTTAGTGTTGTTTTTGGTTGTTTAATTAGTGTTTTATTTTGATAGCATCCACTTCAAAACAATGCTTAAGAATACCTTTTTGTGATATTTGAACCTAAAACAAACATATTTTTACGCGACATTAGCAGTATGGATGGTATACTACTTTTCACACATTTCAAAGTCATCACAACCAGGAAGTCTCTGTACCTGCAACATGCCCTGTCGATGCCGGAGAACAAAACAAAAAACAGACGAATATGTTGGAGATCAACCCATTTGCAGTGGGATCATACCAGTCAGGTAGCCATCAAAACAAAGCGTTATCATATGCATATGACACATTTAAGGTAACTGTATTGTCCGGACAATGGTTCTTCCAGCCCAATCACTGACTTACTATATACATATAATTTGTAAGTTTGGTATATTGCGTGTGGGGATCGAACCATGGGCATGGTACTCTCGAGGCGTACGCCTTTTCTTTGTACCGCAATTGCAGGTTTTAACCATTCTGTACATATTTACATTGTTTAATTATTTATAATAAATCATTGTTTATTGTTAACGTAGGGATTACGTGTTCGACAGACATATTAAAAAGAGAAAACAGCGCCAGTCGAAACGCAATGATGTTTGAAAGCCTTACCAGGTTTCCAGAGGACGTTTACTGGTACGAGCATACCACACATGTTATGAAAGTAGACTTCTTCCTATAACCAGGCTTAGTAAGGTAAGGACGAATAATAATCCACTTACCTATGTGCTCACTACTGCTAAGTTAGAAGCCACTTCACATCGATGGTTAGCTGCCCTCTATGCATACTACTTTAGTATCCAGTACCGATCGGGTAAAACGAATGTTGATGCAGATTTGTGTGTCTGTCACCTGCAAATCACACTGTTGTCTTTACAGATGCAGTTAATGCTCCATTTTTAGGCTTCAATGGTTCGAAAGTCAGGAATGGCCTGCTATTGAGGGCGTCAGTATGCCGCAGCAAGTATTTGATGTTGCAGGCCAAACTCAGAACGACGACTATTTTAGTAACGTAAAGTTTGGGTTAAGAAAAAGACAAAGACCCAATTACTTCCAAGCAGTTGATTTTGTTAGGCCGGAAGCCAACTCGTAGGTTGTGAAGCTTAGAGCCCGAACCAGTTCGTTGCTATTTACGAAAATGGTGACACTTGTTTTTACATCACGATATATTGTACAGGCATGGTTCCGTAGCTGGGCATCAGGTTTATCAGCTGGTTTTATCATACACATTTCATGATATTGTCTTTACTGGCTAACGCGATCTTGGAGATTGACAGAACAGCATCTCTGGTGAAATCGATGTTGTTTTCGCCTGGAGTTGATGGTTTAGCTGACGTTCATGTCAGGAATTGTCCTCGGTGTGTGCAAAGAAAAGCACCAGCCCATATTGCCGCTGAACTGAATCCTGTTCAGTCTTCCTATCCTTTTGATTTGGTTTGTATGGATTTCCTAACACTTGAGATGTCTAAAGGTGGGTATGAAAACATATTGGTAATAACGGACCAGTTTACCAGATGTGCAGCCGCCATCCCGACGAAAAATCCGATCGCACGAACAACAACTAAAATGTTGTGTCTGCATTTCGTTGTCACTATTGCTTTCCTAGCCGATTACATTGTGGCCAAGCGAAACATTGCGATGGTCATGTTATACATGATATACATGAGTTATGATAACTCGCTAATATCGAAAAATGTAGAACAACACATTATCACCCACAGGGCAATGGTATGCTAGAACGTTTTAATAAAACCCTCCTTAAAGACGTTCGTAACAAAAAGAAAGTAATTGGGTTAATTTCTCCTTTTGCTTATTTTATCATTATTGTATATAGGTTACAATATACTAATTTCAATCGATAAACGTATATCTTTGTAAGTCCCAGTCAATGATTAGTTTGTATGTAGTGTGTCATAAATCACAATATCCTAACATACTGTCAAAACATCGGAAACCAATTTAAAATCTACATATATTTTCAACCCATCTTTTGAAAAGTTACACTTTGAAGACGTAGCGTGGATGATAAAAAGGTTCACAAGCGAACATGTTCAGAGTCCACTATTTCCCAAACAAAGCACGGTGCCCCATACTGTTTATGATTGTTTAAGTTTTGGTATACATTGACATTAGCCAGTTTTGAAGAAAATCTGAAATTTGGAACTTAATGCATTCATACAGTACGTGCCACGCGAAACCCGCAAAGTTCGCAAAATGCGACTAGCCGATTTGATTGCGAAACGCAGATTGCTTGCTCGCGATGTCACGAAATTTCGCTTATTCTCGCGACGAAAATTCGAGTTTGTTCGCGAACTTTCGTGGCGAATACTTTTTTCACGCAACGAATCGTGACGAGGCAATAATTAGTACAATGAACACCTGTACGCAATATTTTCACTTAGCGGTGAATAAATAGTTCGTGTTAGAAAACTTTGTGGAATTGATATTTGAATGTAATCGTTGAATTATATATGCTACAAAATCATTCAAATTAAGATGTGACATTTGTTGCAGAAGATTTAAAATATAAAAGAAATACAATTGTTATTGTAGACATGAAAAAAACAGCATTCAAAATAAACGTAATATTGTTCGTGTGAAATTTTGAAATGGGTATGTGATAGGGTGTGTTGGTTGTTTGTAAATATGTTCCGTTTATTATTTTCACGGCATGCTATTTATTATATTGTTCTTAATAGGTTTCGGGGTAAAACGTCGTGTTCAGTATTTTATCTGTGCTTTATTTATGTGTTGTTTCTGTTTGAAACCCTTACTGTTTTACTTTTTACTTCAAGTACACGACCAGTCTTGGATTTAGTATCGAATTTTGTTCTGGTTCAAAAGGTACACGTATAAAACATTCAACATGTTATATGTGTTGTATTTATATATGACCTACATGTACATGTATGTACATCTACATGCATGTCGAATATTATTGCTCTTGCATTGGTTGTCCCATCTTCGTTGATAACAACATATTTGCACATATTGAATGAAAAAGAAAGAACGATTAGAGATGAAAATCGAACGAAATAAAATTTAATGCAGATATCACAATACTGACAAATATTCCACGGATTGGAAGGACACATTGTATAATCTACATGTATATTACAAAAATTACCATGATCAATGTCTACAATGTGCAAACGAATATTTTCAAATATGAAAATAATTACATGTACTGACAAGGAACATTAATCATTGATCGACATTAGTAACATTCATTATAAATGTACTAACTGTAATGCATGTATGACTTAATTTGTGGGAATTTTTATGGAAAGTTATTGGTAAGAATAATTAAGTTATACCTTAATGTATCTGGTCATAATTTACAAACATTATAAAAAGAAACAGTAATAAAAAGTAAATCAATTCTACAATATATATTTTAGTTAGTTGATAAAAGGCGTTAAATGGATGCAAGTTTTTCGTGCCTAAATTTTACCAACAACAACAACAACATTTATAGTTTAGTTTATTATCAAGATGAATGTAAGCGCAAATATCAGTTTGTGCTAATTGTCAAGAATTTGTTCTAACGCACGGTTTCCCTGTTAGTTTTTTAACGCAAATTTATTAGAACCAATACAGTGTTTATTGACAAACAAAACAGGTAGTTGCAAGTGTTGTTTGCTTTCTTTAGGCTTTCACGACCCCTGCCATTTAAAAAAATTAAGAACCGCTATCGCAGATCAGTCCACTGTCGCACAACATGTGCCTTCGGGTCGGTAAATGACAAGGATTAGCGATAACATCATGGGGATTATCGACACAGGAGGACTGGTTGTGTCTTTATTTTGTTCAACAAACACTCGCGTTGTGAACGCGAATAATCGAATACTCAATGTGTTACAAGTTAACAGCCTGAATAATCTGAGAACTGGTTATTCGTTGCCATCTTAAACAAACTGATAGTATTATGATATTAAGACTGGATAAACTATTGCTATGTACTTCTATCTTATGTAGGCTATATGTAGCCTCATCATATTTCGGGATGTGAACTGGAAATTTTACATGACCATTAGAAAAAAAGAATATATTCAAAAATGCATAAACATTAATAAAACAATTTAGATGCCGCGATCAGTTTGTTTGCTATATTGACACATCAGTTAACACATTGGTGGCCTGTATACACAGCAAGTGAACACACGGAAAGGTAGCTATGATCAACAGGCACTCACCCCCATCCCTCATCGGGAACCGGTAGTCTGCAGAACAATTATGTTTCCTTTAGCAAACACCAAATTTAGAAGTGGCTACAATAACCGATGTGATGGTTTTTGTTTGATATACATGTGCATGTACATTTATTTTGTTTACCGATGAGTAAACAATAAGTAAATTTTGTAAATGCATGCTACAATAAAACCATACGTTACAAATAATTATAGACACTTACGTGTATATAACCACCTTCAATACCACTCAAGTACATAATTATTATAAAATATCGTTTCAAAACGTCCGTGATTTGCATCTTTATGATGATTATAAATACGATACAATTGAATATGCTGGTGAACGGGTGAGGATGACATATATGTACATGTAAACAAATAACCTGATTGGATATTATAAAAGGAGGAATTTTTGAAATAATCACGCCCATGAAGAATAAGATAGTCATGAGTTTTTATGATCATCTCAAGAACCCCGTATACACATTCACATAAAAATCGAAACAATTAATTAACGATACAATAATAAATCATTTAAATGGACATCAGTTAATATTATTGTTAAAGTGACATCACATTCAAATCAAGCGAATTTGTGAATTGTGGCATATACGTAAAAGGGGTGATTATTTGCAGTGAACAAAATAACAATCAGTGATTTATAATTTTAAGTTGATATTGTCCGAATTGTAAATGTAAACCTAAACGTAAATACACACTATATAAATTCATTGTGACTTTTATATGCGGTTTTATTGTTTTATTTGATTTATACTGTCAAATAATATTGCTTTATTATATTATTATTGATTAAATAACCGTAATATGAAGAAAACACAATTAATATATCTACATTTAACATACTCAGTGCGACATACAATGTAGAATGTTGCTAAAAGACCGTAAACACTGTACAACTCTTAAATTTTAAAGAGAAGATGCACATATACAGGTAAAATCGCCGCGAATCGCGACGAAATTTCGTGACATAATCGTCACGAAATCTCGCGCTGGGGCCGCCCGCCATATTTCGCGAATCGTCGCGAACTTTCGTGACGTTGCTTCGCGAATATTGATCGAAAGCTTTTCACGACAGCGCGAATTTTGCGGGTTTCGCGTGGCACGTACTGTACATATGGTCACATGTGTATTTTGATGTTTCAACAGGTATAGTCGGTGCATAATCGTATTTGACCATACCTAATGACCATTCAAATTAATTGTTTCAATAGTAAAAGTTCATAGAGCATATATAATAATCAAAAACACACTTATACAATGTATTTTCAAACAAATTAGTTCAGAAAAGATCCATTAAATATCTCCATTCTATTTTGGCAAGCCATATGTTGTTTTACGTACACAATGTTAAAACGAAACATGACAAATGCTTCACTGGTACCCTATTTAAAGTCCAATATTTCCCAAACTTGTTCGGTGTTTTTTTTATTAGATCGACTTTTCGAAGAAAACAAGTCGAGTTATTGTCGTTGTTCTGTCGTCTGCGTCTTCGTCATAGTCTGCGTCAGCGTTTGTCTTACATATAGTTAGTTTTTGTGGTTAAATTGTTTGGTTACGTTTTTTGTCAGAGTCTATTTCTAAAAAAAACTGTCAAAGGTATACATTTGAAACTGTCAATACTTATTCACTATCAAATGGACAATGTATTACAACAAGGCAGGTAACCCTGTGATTTGTAATTCTAGAGTTATCTGCTCTTGTTTGGATTTGCACCTTTATTTTGACACTTTTTTGTTAAATATAACATTTCTCAATAGCTATCAAAGACATTAAATTGAAACTCAAGATACTGGTGCTGACCGCATTCTGCAGACATGAGGAGGTAACTCCTTCAATGATTATTTTGGAGTTATTACCCTTTTTTTCAACACAATGTTCGCTTTAGGTCAAATGTCTCAATACCTGTATGAGGTATTGATTTAAAACTAAAAGTTCTTGATCACAGTAACGAGTCTATTCTGTAGACCAGAGGAGGTAACTCTGTCGATGATTTCCAATGAGTAATTGCCCTTTTCGAACTTAGACTTTTCGCTTTAGGTCAAATTCACAATAACTATAAGAGCTATTGACTTGAAACTCAAAATACTTGATCACAGTTGTGAACCCATTCTGAAGACAAGATGAGGTAACTATATCAAGGATTTTGGTAGAGTTATTGTCCTTTTTCTACCTATAATTTTAGCTTTAGTTCGAATTTCTAAATATACATGAGTGGCATTTACTTGAAATTGAAGACCCTTAATTACAGTGATGAACACATTCTATTAACAACATGCCATACCACTATCAAATACGAGAAAGTCGAGCGTCCAGCAGCCGTAGGGGGTGCTCTTGTTTATGGTTTGGTATATGTTTACATGGATATACATATGAGCGAAAATTTAAGAAAATCGGTCGTTGGGAACAAAATATATTGATGCATTTGATTATTTGTATTTGTATTTTGACAGAGTTATGCCCTTTTTCACATAGATTTTATGGTTTTTATTTAAACGTTTTGTAACTTCAATAATACAAAAGCTATTCACTTGAAACTTGGAATATACCTTTGTCTTCAATTCCAAAATCAATGGTAATATTCTCCATAACTATGTTTTTTATGTTGACAGAGTAATGCCCCTTTTTTCCACAGATTTTCTGGTTAAAGTTGATATTCAAAAGATTTTTAACTTCAAAACTACATAAGTTATTCACTTGAAACTTGGAACTAACCTTTGTCATCAACTCTAGTATCAGGGGCAACATTACCCATAACTATATTTTGTAATTTGACAGAGTTATGCCTTCTTTTCAATTATATTTTCTGTTTAAACCTTATCTAAAAATGTTTGGTAACTTCAAAACTACACAACTTATTCACTTGAAACTTGGAACTAACCTTTATCGTCAACTCAAGTATCAGTGGCAACATAACCCATAACTCTGTTTTATATTTTAACAGAGTTATGCCCCTTTTCCACGTTAGTTTTCTGGTTAAAGTTTATATGCTAAAGTTTAGTAACTTCAAAACTACATAAGTTATTTACTTGAAAGTCGGAACTAATCTTTGTCATCAATTCTAGTATCAGGGTCAACATTACCCATAACTCTGTTTGTATTTTGACAGAGTTAACCCACTTTTTACATAGAATTTGTGGTTAAAGTGCTTGTTCCAAAAATGTATAAACTATAGAAGGCTTCACTTATAAGTTTTGTATTTTAACAAATGTATGCCCCTTCCACTATCAAAAATATGTACAAACTGAAATACTTCGAATAGTCGAGCGCGCTGTACTCTGACAGCTCTTGTTTAATGGTTAGTTTACATAAAGCGCGGTTTTGTCATCTAACTGCACTTGTATTTGCCACACGAATTTTTTTTTAAAAAGATTCATTTAAAGATATCCATCATGGTTTGAATGTAAACGCTTTATACAATTCCACATAGCTAGTCACACAAACTGAAAAAAGGGCGTCGACAGGTACCGTATTCAAAGCTCAATATTTCCGGAACAAGGCCGGTGACCCCTATTTTCCAGACTGTTTTAGTTTTAGGATACAATTGACGCATGGTTTTGCACGTTTTTAAGACAATCTGTCGTTGGAACAAAATTAAAAGAAATTGTTGCGAACGTCTTTAACATGCTTGGTAAATTAGAGGAAGATCAAAAGTCCAACTGGCGAGTACATTTCCCAGCAGTTGTCCATGCCCATAACTCAACCCGTCACGGGAGCCTTGGCCTAACTCCTCACTTTCTAATTTTCGGTCGTCATCCCCTTCTGGCAATGGATGCAGTTTTAGGGATAGAAACCTGACGCAAATTCACGAACACGAGTTTGAAAGGTGTATGTTTACGGTGTACGTAAACTTTTGAAGTTTACATTTGGGTTGGCGAACAAGGAGGCAGCTCGTAAGGCAAAGCGACATAAACGGAGATACCACCTGCGAGGCAGACATGTTTGACTAGAAGAGGGGGATAAGGTATTGGTTCGTACTGTACGCGAGACAGGGAGGTGCAAATTGGGAGACAGATGGGACAAAGCGGTATATGTGGTTAAAACCCAGCCAGACCCATACATACCAGTCTTTCAGGTGCGACGAGATGACGGCAAAGGACGTTCCCGGTTACTGCATAGGAATCTTTTGTTGCCATTTTCTGGACTTCCTGTCAAAGAGCCCAAAAGTAGCTAGAGATTATGTACTCCAAAAACCTGTCGATCAATTGACTAAACATTCGAACATTCCCGCTAAGGATACATGTCCTCCACGTCGAACAACTAGAGCCAGGAAACAGCCTTCCTGGATGTCAAATGATTGGATAGCATAATGCGTTATCCTTAGTCACTTCATTTTAGTGAAACATAGCCGCGCATTATGCACATACAGATAGTTGTTATTGATTTATCTTTCATTTTATGTAAATATGCTAACTGTGTCATAAGTACGTACCAGATTGTAAAGTTGTTTTGATGATGATTGCAGTTGTGTCTCATGTAACATTACATTACATTTTTGCATTCGATGCTATTACATTTTTGCATATTTTGAGAGTTAAACACCTTTTAAGGGATAGCTATTAGTAAATGGAGCATATAGCACATTTTCGGTACAGTTTACTTTTGTTTAAAGAGACGTCTTTGAAAGTAAGTCCTTTGTTTGTTATAACTGTAGTTAATACTCAATTTAGAATAGTTTACAGTTTTAATACGTATGTACCAGTATTATGGTTTTGCTAGAAATAGCCATTGTCTGTTAATATGCCTTCGTACAAGTGCGCATTGTATTTGAGTACTGTTTGATATCATTCTCTGCCTTGATCGTTTAGATCAGTTCATGTCGGGACGACATTCTTTTTCTTAGAGCGGGTTTATGTCACCGGGACAATTTGTATCTGTTGTATGTGTGTTGTGTAACTCATTTTGCATTAATTTTACCAAATCGACAATCGCCCATCACTTTACTAACTGGTTTTCCTCGTGCACGTTTTCACACGATTGCGCCAGTAAGAGATTGACATCCAAAGAGATAACACTTTATCGTGTCTTAGTGTTTTGTGTTTTTCTAATAACTGCTCCATATTTTTACCAGGTTAGTCATCTGTTTTTTAGATCATTTATTTCATCTCATTTAATCTTATTTCATACATTATGCGCATATATATTTGTCTTTTAAGATGCTGTATTTTGTATTTCATCTTATGAGTAAGAGATTGACATTCAAAGAGTTTACACGTTACCGTGTCTTTGTGTTATGTGCTTTTATTATTACTGCGCCCTATTTTTACCAGAGTCTACCGCGACAAGTCACATGCAGACAAACTAGTGTCAGTCATGTGAAAACTATGAAGTACCTGTTACACGTACAATATGTAGTACCAGTCACATGTACACTATGTTAAACCTGTCTCAGGCAAATTATGTAGTACCTTTTACCAATACACTATGTAAAACTTGTCACATGTACATTATGTAGTTCTAGTAAGATGTGCACTATGTAGCACTAGTTGTGATGCCACTGTGTGGTACCAGGCACATGTACACCATAATGTAGCAGTCATATATACAATATATATGATCAATACTATACTGTTCCATTTCACCAACTAGTTATAATGATGTTTAGGTTTCCAGCACCTTTAAATAATTCAATTCGGTTTATTGTTCCATCAATGCCACCTCAAAAAACGTATTGCTCCATCAACTCGTACTAATTTAGCATAGTGTACCATAACCTCGTACTAATTCTGTTTCGATACAAGTATCGCGTAATAATTCTGTTTAGTGTTCCACCTATTCGTATTAATTCCGTGAGTGTCACATACTCTCATACACCTTTGTAATACTAATAATTGTTATGATATACTGCTGCTTCAACACGTACTCAAAAATGTATATTCGTCTTTATATGAAAACTCATTTTATAACTTTGACAATTCAAATTTATACTATTGTCAAACTTATGTATAATTAAAAACAATTCTACTTTTGGATGCCATGATTTATGTTTATCAAAGTACTTATTGCCAGTTCGATTTAGAGGAGACGAAAATATCTGCACACTATAATGTAGACGTACTAAGAAAAAGTTACACATGCAGTATACAAATATTGCCGTTATTTATGTAAATAATGTATCAGCTTCTTTCGTTTCAGATAGACGGTCGACTTGTTGTGAATCTGGTACGATATGTATTGCTTTACAAATTAATGAATTCAATAGTTCAGTGCTGGATAGTTTATCGAAACATATATTATAACCATATACTTGTAACAAAAATCCCAGTCTTCGACCAACTCTATAAGGTAGTAAATTAAAAATCCAAAAAATCCAACCAACTTTGACATTACATGTAAGTAATCAGGTGTTCCATTTTCAGTTAATTCAGTGTTCCATCAATTACATCTTATGTATTTTAGTATACACTCACTATTATAGTAATCTAATCCATCTAGTAGTAAAATTGTCAACTCCTCCATTTAGTTTCCTAGTGATGTGTCATCTCAATAGTACATTTATCCAGTTGCCCATTACTTCATTCGGGTGATACTACAGTATAAGCTAAAGCGTGTAATAATATATTGTTCCATTACCTCTATCGTGTAAAAACAAATTATACTTTACCTCCACATTGTCTCTTGTAGAAATCACATGTGTCATATTGTCCACCTTATGGTAACTTAGTGTTTTATCACAGCTACCTCGTGACAATCTCAAGTTATATCACTGTCATACTGCGGTGATCCTGTGTCAGATACTCCATTGCAATCAACTGCAACTTTTGGTGACAAAGTTTCCCGTTAACTGTACCTTTTTATAATTATGTGTTCTGTCAACTTCACTGTGTGGTAATATATTGTCTCGTCAACTCAACTTTGTGGTAATTTATTACCCGACAACTGAACCTTGTGGTGATACAGTGTCCCGAAAACTACACATTGTGGTAATAGTGTCCCGTCAGCACCACTTTGTGGTAATATATGGTCCCGTCAACTCCACTTTGTAGAAATACAGTGTTATATTAACTCAACTCCATGTGGTAATATTGTGTTCCGTCAACTGCACGATGTGGTAATAAAGTGCCCCGGCAACCCCACCATGTGGTAATATTCTAATGTTATTAATTAGGGAAATTCAGATTCGCCGAGATATTTGTCCGAGGTTTGCTTTTGAAGCTGCTACGCCACATATTGGGAAAATGACAACAATGACAACAATGAAAAAAATGTTTCAAGTCCAGTAAAACAAGATAGTATTAAATAGAACTGACTTAAATAACATTGTTGACATAAACAAAAGTTCCAAACACCCTGGTTTAGTCATTACATCGCTTTTTTTCAACCCGCTTTGAAAGCGTCTCGAGACTAATAATTTATAACTCTTATATTTGTTGTTGCGAAATCACCACGTGGTCCAAAACAGCCAATCAATTTTTCTTTCGGAGTCCCTTTGTAGTTCAAAATGCAAATGACTTCAGCGGTGCGGTTAGAGCATCCGCCTCTCATGCCGATGATTCGGGTACAATCCCCCGCAGGTGCTCAGAATTGTTAATGTCAATGGTGTTAGAAGAAATATTTGTTTGCATGAAATGTGTCCAATCTAATTCAAGTAAAAAAGAAATCTATATGTAATCGTAAATTAATAAAACCATTAGAAATACTATATAGTATGTCGTTTTAATAAGCTACTGGAATCGCATCTGGTAAAGGGCCTGAAATTACAATTACTCATTATCACATACCAAATATAGGAGGTCTATTTTTAGAAGGGCTTCCCCAAATAGTCGTTTGGTCCGCTATTATTTGTATTAATATTATACTATTAAGTAATGCTTCATTGACGTTTTTTTATGAGTATCGAATTGTTTACATTACAAACAACTTTTTTTGCCTCGGTTATATACGTCTAATCATCTGTGAAGTAGCATCTTTACAGCTGACCGAGGACAAATAGATTGGCTAATAAGTATTTTATTAATATCTATTGAATATTCTGTTTGATTTTAAATCATGAACATCAATACGTGTGTCGTTATATTATTTTCATTCACATGTGTCCCCTCTCGCACACGTTATGCTGCATAATTATAATGGTAAGCACTTTGCAACAGAGAGAAGCTCACTGCACTCTGACCTATTAACGTCTATGCTTAGAAGTGAAATATATAAAATGTCAGTGATATAAATCGCAATATTACTCACTGTGGTGGACTACTGTCTTTGATTGTATTGAACACTATTTAAATGTATTTGTCAACAATATGTTGTGTTTGTAAATGTTAACATAATGGAATACATTTTAGCAAGTTATGAACTGTATTAAACTTTTTTCAACATTATTTTACACTTTTCTACAGACAAGAAATGTCTTTAACAGTGATACATGAATTACCTAAATCATTAACATAATTCTTATATGAATTGGTCAGGAAAATTGTAAACATTAACAATGTAAGAAAATATTTGCGGAAATGATTATTGATGAAATGAAATGAAATAGATGTTATATCTATTCTTGAGACCAATCCTGAGAAGAACCAACCTATCTCCTTTTTCCAGAGTAAATATTTATGTTCACTGTGCAACCCGGAGATTGCAGACCCTCAGATGACTGCATTAGGATTCATCCATTACTGGTAATCGTTAAAATTCAAACTTTCAGTGCGTTGTTGCACTTTTCGTGCTGCGACGTACCGCTTCAAGTTCACAGTATAGAGCGTTCGAAAGTTCGCTGGAACATAATTTGTCAATCAAGCTAAGGCATTCAGCCTGTTGCTCCACTGAAGGCGCACTGTATGTATTTACAGTTGAAATGTTCTTTCATCCTGCAAGGGCTGCAATTGTTGTCGGAGGCCTTTCAGCCTGGACTAGAGACGTTGGAAATGTTTTTCGAGTGAGTGATTGCGCTTTTTGCCTTGAAGGTCCCTTCATCAGCTATTTTTGTCATGAAGTTTGAATTCCCAATATGTCCTTTCCGACAGCTTAATGTGAGTGCCTTATGTGAAATGTGGGGTTTTGATGTTCTGGAGATAGAAGCGACCATATCGATGAAACATATATTTATTATAAATTATCACAGGACAAAGTACATATCCAGGAACTTCAAAAGCGCGTAGATTCACCAATCTGAAGTCCGTTTTTAAGCCCTTTATATAGTTTGTGTGCGTCTTTTTGTAGAATTACAACATGATTTGTAATATTATTTCTCAGTGTTACATCAAATATGATTGTCACGTTTTCATCAAAACTAAATTTGGACAACTATATTTCAATAAATGCTGGTAACTGTATAACGCACATTTAGAAGTCTCTAATTTAACCAAATGATTAATCATGTCATAAATGTGCAAAATAAAGGAACTATATTAAAAGGAATTATGAACAGGCCACCATAGACTGTTTTTAAAACTTAGAAAGGCCGGGTTACAATTGAAGCATGTTCTATAGAGTAACTCTGTTAATGGGCAATTCTTTTAATTTTTTGCAATTAGACTGTTTTAATTAATCGCGTTAATAAACGGTACAAGCTTTGACCCTTTCCGGATGTGATTTAAGTGGATGACTGGTACTGTTCATGTATGCGATAAATTGAAACGGTGTATAGCTAATATATAATTAAAAATACATTGGCACCGTGTCGTAATAACTTAACCACTTTCAAGATGGCCCCTTTCTTTAAGCTGAGTAATGTCTACATGAGTCAATGCTTTAGCTCGGTTATCTTTCTGCCTTTGTCTATTGCCTGTAATGAACGGAAATGGGTTGGTTTTTTATGATAAATCATAATGACATTATATGCAGTTGGTTTCATAAGACCGTTAAACACTAAAAAATATCTTAGCATCAATAACAATAATAATTAATATTTATTTTACAGTAAATAAAGTATAATGGAAATGTCTACTGAACAGCAATAAAATTGAAGTGTGTGATTTTGACAATGCAGATACATACTATATTGTGAATTCATTATCCAGTTTCTTAAATGTAAAATCTACATATTGGCAAATTCATGGTGTGTATTCTTAATACCTATATAGACCTTCAGTATACTCACAACGTTTCATTGATTAAAACATATAAACATCAGTGTATTAACAAGTAAAATCACAACATTGAAAACACCACGAACATATTGCAATATAAGTTTATGGACATTCATTTCGCGACATTTGATCGCAGAATCAAATATTGCAAAATATCAATATATCGATATATTGCGACATCCTTATTGTTAGCTACACCTTTTTGTGATATAGTGTCCCGTCAACTACAACTTGTGGTAATCTAGAGACCCATCAGCTCCACTATGTGATGTATAGTGTCCTATCAACTACATCTTTTGTCCCGTCAATTAACTTTTGTGATAATACTTCACCGTGTGGGAATATAGTGTTTCATCAACTCCACTGTGCGGTTATTTATTGCTCTGTCAACTCCACCATGTAATAATATAGTTCCCCGCCCATACCCCCTTTGTGGTATTATAGTGTCCCGTCAACTCAACCTTGTGGTAATAAAGTGCCCCGTAAACTTCATCTTTTGGTTATATAGTGTCCCGCCAACCCCATTTTGTGGCAATATAATGTCAGATATATCAACGACAACTACAATATTTGTAAATTATAGTATAAATGCTCGATAATAAGCATGGTTCATTTAAACGAATATATTTTAGTTTCAGAAAAAAATGAGACTTTAGACGTCAATCGGGATTTACACATATTAGAGGATTTTATACCATCAAAAGAATATATATCCAGCTTGTTTTACAGTTATGAGAAGGAACAAAATCTGAACGAACTTCAAATTGGGTGTCAGAAAATTTGTAACAAGTTTCTTAAGGTAGAACATGTCGATGTTTATCCAGCTTACACGATTGATGCCACTAGACGTTTTGTGTTTGTCGTGACTGTCAAGAAGGAAACAGAAGACACAATGACATTATTTAAAGCATAAGATATGATATTGAAATAAAAAGTCTGAATTTTCATCACACCGAAGGAAAAAATAACTCACATGATTTTTTTACGAAACATGAGTTTACAGATACACATAAAAATGCCATAAATAAAGTATGCAAACAATCTTATGTTAAAACATAAATATCTTTGCTTCATACGGGGATGCAAATATAAATTGAAAACCAACGATTCAAAAGAATGCAAATTCGAACCTCGTATGGAACTGTATGTTCGTGCAAAGGGATTTATTCCAATTGACGAGGAACCGTTTGAAAAAGCGTATGATGGGGTCAAAGTAAACGTCCGGGAAGGAATATGTATACAGTTTGGTGGTCATGCATATGATGTTCACGATAATGTGCGCATGGGATGTCAAATTAAACGTCACATGGATCAGACGGGTAGCCTTCGTGTATTTTTTGAAAATGATGAATACGGTATTTGCGGAATAACGTGTGGGCATGTTGTGTTGTCTCCTCTAGAGATGAACAGATGTAAAAATTTAGGAGGAACGTTTGATTTTCCAAATGTTACTAAAGTATACCAACCTGAACCACCGAATGTCATCGGTACTCTGAAGAAAGTTATTTGCAAAGAATGCAATAATAACGAAGCCGGACTGGACATTGCACTTATACAACTAACCCATCGAACGCCTATACATGGAAAATTCCCTATCAGCAGAAGCAGAAGAACAAAGCTAGGTAACACTTTCATTATTTATAATTACGATTGAAGTTTATCTGATGATATATCGACGGACTTGTTTTGAAATTGTACTTACTTTGTTTGTCACTAACATTTTATTATCTGCCGTATGTTTCTTCAACACGGACATTGATGAATTGTTTAAATATAATTTCTGGTATCATTGAACTTTTTTTCTGTGTGGTTGATACAAGTGAATTGATTCTGTGTATGTAATCATAATATGTGTTGTTTTAGATCTCGAGTTCGAATCTGGCAGGGCATTTGAGCCAAAAGTCGAAAAGTGAACCGTGCTATAAATTCGGCTGTATTACCGACTATACTCGAGGCAAAATAGTTTCATCGACTGACGACACTTGTCTCGCCAAGGTTAATTTGATTTATAAGGAGGGTGATCCGTCGTTTATGAAAATACATAACCAGATTTTGGTTAACACTCATGGCTCGCTATTCACGGCTCCAGTTGATTCAGGATAGCCGGTGTTCATTAGGGCAAGCAACGGAAAGCTCGTTCGCATAGGAATTGTTGAATGTGGTGTAAAGAAGGACAACTGTGACAACGCTGCTTTTTTGGTTACCCCTATAACAAGAATTATTCAGGAATTGGGCGTTTCTAAATTAAAATCATTCTCAACAGTCGACACAATGGCGAAGGATATTGGTGACTTAAAACGGTCCGTTTCAAGAATAGAACGGCTCGTTATCAACAATCAAACGTGGCAGTGCGCATGCTCGTAACACGAATATGATCGACGTTTTTAAACTCACTATACCGACAGTTATTAAACGGACCCCATCGTGGACTCACGTGGTAAGTGAGTGTGCCTGGTTCGAAATACCGTCGATATGCCCCTTTAATTCGATATTTTATATACAAAACTTGTTGTTTTAAAACGTTTTAGTATTAATATACCCTCTAATGGAGAGTATTATTAGGTACGTGATTGTTCCAGATATCTATGTTCCTGAATAGGATGCCACTGCATTGATTTTGTTATACATGTAATACGTGTTTGTTCGATATTACTGTGAACGGGATTAACTTTCTAGAAGTAATACTAGAAGAACACATGACATCGTATCACAACAACATTATCTCTAGTGTTTTCCAGGGCTCTAATTTTAGGGCCTCTTTTTTCGTATGTATGTTAATGATCTGTCATTGAACCTTACATGTAATACTGAAATAAATGCTGATGATACAAATCTATAACATCTAGAACCAGCCTGCAAAGTATTCAATCTAATCAACAGACAAATCTTTCGAATGTGCAACAGTGGTGACAAACTGATAACATGGTTATTAATCCACTGATAATAAAATGACGTGCATGGTATTAGTGTGACGAATTTACCCATCCAAATGATAAATATTACACACAGTCACTGATTGCGCCTAAGGGCAAATACTTCTCAAAGAAAGTTATGTGTGGACAGTGGCATGCGTTATGTAACAAAGCCTGTGTTTATTACGTATGAGTAATAAGGTAGTTAAGTTACCCGGATGTGCGGATTGTATAAAAGCGTGAGCGTTGGTAAATTCTAGCAGATCTGCTCTCGTTTTCGCCAAGCTATCATCGACAGTAATAAAGAAGGATATTAAAATTATATTATTGATTAAAGACTAGGGACTAGGCTGGCAATCCTCTTCTTGCGACACATGGGCCATGTTAGCAGGATTCCTACCCCTCTATGGCCGGGTTGCTAGTAAATTGATAATATAAAAGTTCCATATCTCCGTACCAATACTCAAGTCTCTTCATGGGTTCCATTCCCAGGGTACGGAGTCATATAGGAATAAACACCATACAGGCCTGTGTACCAGACCCGGAGTATAGTATAGTGTTTCATAACAAAGACTCGGGGTCAATACATTGTTCCAGACCACTCTCAGGATATCGTAGCAAACTGGAAGTCGTACTCGGGGTCATTGTATAATAAAAGTAGTTAATTATTTTTAATGTATTGTTCCATACCAATAATTTGTCTACAATAAGCTAATCATCAAGCAAGGTAGCTTGAGGAAAATTATACATATTAGTTATATTGTTTGTTGTATTGTTTAATTGTGTGCGCCATACTTGATACCCGAAGCTCGGGCTAAACGTTACATTAGGCTCAAAACATAAAATTCAACAAAATCTTAATCGAAATCTAAACATTTCAGACAATGTTATTTATAATCTTCATAATTTTGGTAAATACACATTGGTAAATTATGTTCCAAAATATAATCAAGAATGTTCCGTTTACAAAACATAATACCTTATTTGACACCTGAAAAGCGAAAGCTGTTCTTTAATGAACATATCTCATCTATATCTGACTATGCATTCATTACTTGGAGATCAGCTGTAAAAACAGAAATAAATGCATTAGTCATATACAAAAACGTTACTTACATGTAGCGCATATCTTAAATAAATTAAATATAACATTAATTCAATAGCACTCTTCAGATATCTTAACTGGTTTACACTTGGAAACGGATACAATATATCCCATCCGTAATGGTTTTAAAAGCATTTCACAATCAAACACCCACATACTATATATGCGACATAATAACACCTTCATAACATGATCACTATAGTTTGCGATCTTGTAAAAAGGGAGATCTAATACGTGTACCAAATACAAACTATCTTAAGCGATCGTTTTGATACTCTAGCGTAAGTATATGGAATTCAATACCTCCTTCAATGCGGCAAACAAATAATTGAACTTTTAAAAGTAAATTAAGGGCATACCTTTATGCCTATTGTCGTTCTTGTTTCAATAATCTGCATCTAATTTATGATTTGATTTTGTTTTCATGATTGAAGCTGTATGCAAACAAAACACCTACATTATTGTCCTGATTAGACATGTCTGGAGTATTTTGTATCTTCATTGTTTACATGTAAGTATTGTACGTGCATTGCTTCAAGGTGACATGGCATATATAACCTTTTTTATTTCTTTATAAATTGCTGTTATATCTCGTCTTCAATAAAACGGTTATGTAAATGATATGAACTATTTCATTTGAACTTCTGAAGTTTAATTTGTGTTTAATGTTAATATTTTCAAACATAAGTTCGTAGATGTGGGTCAGGTTAATATCATGCATTATTATACATAGTACGCTATTTAGTCGGGCGATACCCAGGATCATTAATTGAACGTATCAGCATTAGTTACGTAAGGGTATATTGTGCATCTACGTTTGTTACAATGTTACTGCATGTACTTAGTTCATTGTACCTATTCTGAGCAACTTTATTGGTAAGTGCAGAAAGGACGTGTATAGTTTAGGTTTATTACGATTGTTGTCGTTTAATACGTGCACAGAACGACTAAAGGTTCATGTTTCATTACAAAAATCAGTTTATATTTTAGTATTAAAATGAACACATATAGTTTGGAGCGAAGGTATAACGTGAAAAAATACCTTTTATTGGAAATTAATATGTTTGTGGGACATACACATGTATATATATAAATCTTGAGGGGATTCCTTATGAAATTTACATCGGTGGATGTCTAGATGAACGCAGTTTAATTGGTTCGTAAATCGCACGCATATGTCAAATGCAGCCAGATCCACATTTTCAAATGAAAATGCACACATGATTTTATTGCAGACATTCAGTGTTTAGGTGGGCAACCAGTTTGCCTTCTTGTTATTTTGTATGAGCAATTATAGTTGTATCACGTGTTGATCAACAATATGATGTTTAACGTATTATTCTTTATATTCCATTGCAATCATTGCATTGGTTTTCGTAATTAGCATAGATAATTAGCACTTTTGCTATGTACTAATAATCAAGATTTTTCTACAGTATATACAGCTATGTGCAAACATTTAGTATCGTAACAGTTATTGGAATTTTCTATATGTATAATACTTTCCAATTAATAAGTAACACATAACATGCTCATAATATGTGTGCTTACAAAATCAAAACAGAATAAGTACAAAGACACATTTTAATGCATACGTCTGCACATACAATTGTTGTATTGTGTTAGTGTATTATAATGTGCTATGGTATGCAGTGGTTTTGAGTGTTTGTCGTAGATAGCATAGTTATTCAAAATTGTGTTTTGTACTTATTAGCATATAATCAGGATTTTCCTTCAATATATACAGTTATATGAAAACGTTAGGTAGTGTAACGACAATTTCAGTTTTCAGATGTATAATAATTTCCAAATGATGAAAATCGAATATATATGTGCTTATAGCAATTGCATGTCTTGAATATGTCCGCACGTTTAATTGATGTATTTTTATATTGTATTAATATCGTATTTTACGTGTTACATGTATGTTTGTTAGAATTTTATTTTGAAATACTTAAAGATGCAGAAAATAAAGTAAATAAATACATATATAAAACAAACAAAACACACCTTTTAAATATTTGGTTATTGTGTTTTGCAAAGTTACAGAATAATAAAACATCATCTTAAATAGGGCAATATGCAATTGCTCTGAGCACAAATATATTTTATGCGATTTTCATCATTTGGAAATTATTACTCATCTAAAAAATCCAATGGCCGTTACACTACCTAACGTATTCATATAGCTGTATATATTGAACGAAAATCCTGATTATATGCTAATAAGTACAAAACACAATTCTGATTAACTATGTTATCAGAATGCCGCATTGGATTTTTAAGATTTCTTATAATTTCCAAATGATGAAAATCGCCTTAAATATATTTGTGCTTACAACAATTGCATGTGTTGCATATGTCCGCACTTTGAATTGATGTACTACATGTATGCTTGTTAGAATTATATTTTGAAATACTTAAAGATGCAGAAAAGAAAAAAAATCAAATTAAAAAAAACCCAGATCTTTTAAATATGTGGTTATTGTGTTTTGCAAAGTTATAAAATAATAAAACATCATCTTAAATAGCGCATTATGATAAAAATTGAATTCAAGTTAGTGTACAGTTTTTCATATTTCAATAATCTAATATAAATCACGTGCGAGTGATATGTAACTGAAATTCTGTTATTATTGTGGAATTGTACTTTGAGCACAATTTGCTATATTAGAATATTGTGGTGTCAGATTTTAGTTAATGCACAATGTAAACGTTGCAAGTTTATCTCACCCACTCACGAAGTGTGCGAGGGAGAGTTATTGTTGTCACACATTGTCCGTCGCACAATGTTCGTTGCTCGCCGTACGTTGTTAACAATTTAATCTGAAGAACTTCAAAATAATGTATAGAACACTTCAGTCACCATGTCAACCAAAAGCGAAATAAAAATAACGTTAAAATCGCGTATTTAGGACCACCTCGAATATGTGTGAGAATATTTTTATAACAAAGAGCTGTAGAAAGACAGTAGGTTCGACCGTTCATGTGCTATCAGAGTTATTGGCATTTCCCTCAAACAACGTTTAAATAGTGATTGAATAATAGGTGCCAATTTGAAAATTTAATTTCGACACATGTGTTTTTCTTGATATTTCTTACAACAACCAGCACGCAATCCTTAGCAGCATTTCACTATAATACATCCATGTACGATGTTTTATTAAAAAACGGAACTCGTTTCCAAGTAATTGAGGTGGAGACAAATTTTAGTTTAAGTAATGGTGACCTTGACCCAACATCAATATGCTATACAAAGTCTCAACTCGTTATTAGTTATTTGCATATGACAGTATCTCAATTCTTCCCGAGTAATTGAACAGGGACAGTTTGTTTCAATGTTGGTAGTGGTGGCCTTGACTTTCAACCCACCAATCGCACATGCAATTCTGTGTAATGTACATGTATTGCTATAAGGTATGAGTTCACAATATGCAGCGTATTTATGTTTCACTAAAATAGCTCAACTCGTTCAAGACTTATTAACATTATTAGTATTCAAGTACTAATTGAAATATCAATAATTAAAGACAATAATATTGATTCCATACCTTACAAATACACATGCTTTTGTTATTAATGTATATATTGTAACTTGAGTACTTTAAATTTTATTTCTAATTTCATTTTATTTTAAATTTTGATTTTTTTTTTAAATTGCATTTTATTTAACCAAATAAAGTTAAATTTGACTAAGACGGGTGCGTTAATGGAACATAAATTTAAAGTTCAATTGCATTTTTTTATTACATGCATACATGTTGTAGAACTAATAGAGTTTAATTATTAAACAATAATATGTATTTTTTAGACAACCGTTCATACAAATGAAAAAATCATAGACATAAAACAAAATTGACGATCGCTCTAGTGGAATAGGTATACCGAAAAAAACACAGGACATTTTGAATACAAAAGGCATCTCTCTGAAATTCCCTGGGTAACAAAATAATGACGCTAGGTAGTAGGCTTACAGTACTCTTACCTGCGCTTTTATCAAATTTAGTCAAAGTGGCCAAAACCTAATGTTGAACTTCGAAACTATTTGAAAATTTGCATTTCTTTACCAAATCGGAAGCACACTTTCTAAACATATGTCGGAAAAAAAAAAAATTTTAGAATCGCGCATACCAACGCGCATTGTATTTAGGGAAGAGCTAAATTTATAGAATTATGATTTAATGCTGAAAGTAGAAATACTATTATTTTGATAAATGTCAAACTTAGTTGTGAACAAATATAAGTCAATGTGTATAACAGAACTTTCAAACAGTGTTGTACAATTATATTTCAATTAATAAACATGTTATGATTGTTATAAAACTATACTAATAATATATATCTCTTTGATATCGATACGTTTTATTTTTGCAAAACTGTGATGTATAATCTATCACGATGATTTCAAAGTGCATTATATTTTGATATGTTTTGCTGATTTGATCACTGCAATCTTAGATATTATTTGCAAAACAAAATTGGACTAAAGTACGATATCTTTAAGGCAGTTATTCTACCTCTCACAGACGAACGGAAATGTTAGATCCAGGGATTAGTATAGGCCGGGCGTTTTGAGTAACATAAACATGGCAGTACTCCGTTTGAGGGCTTTCATGAACGGTAAAATGTTAATTGTCGTATAGTGCATTGTATAAAAAAATATCAAAGAAAAAGCTGTCCGGCAACGAATTTTTGCACACACTATAACTAAATGACTTTACACATTAGTAATATGTTATTATATAATCAGTTTTTCCCGATTTTTTCGAATGTAACGTTACACACAGAGCGCCGACAAACCACACACACAGTGAGAATCTTAGTCACATGTTTAACAGTAAACTTACTGACGAAATATAAAATAGAAATCCAAGGTATTACTGTAGTGTTAACATCATTTACAAGTGCACGTTAAAACTCAATTAAATGTGCATTTAAAACAATATGAATAAAACACATGAATTACTTCTTTTTATCTCCAGCTTTCGCTTCTTTTCTGAAAAAGTGGGACGTTTAAATGTAGATTAGACATACTTTAGATATACCGTCGCTTTAAGTGTATTGGGTACACTAGTTTATATATATATACTTCAAAGTTTGTGTTCAATACAGATAAGGTTTAACCTAGCCTTAAAAACCGGAACCACGAGCAGTTTATGTATTTATTTGTCGATGTGTGCCTCTTCAAGACGTTCGCAACAAAAATAAAATATTTGGGTCAATTTCTCCTTTTGCTTCATTTTTTGTTTATTGTATATAGGTTACAATATACTAATTTCATCTCTAATGAATAGTTTTAATAGTAAAAGTTCATAAAGCATATATAATAATCAAAAACACACTATGCAATGTATTTCCAAACAAATTTAGTTCAGAAATGATCCATTAAATATCTTCATTCTATTGATACTTTGTTTATGTATGTTGATACGAAACAGGAAAAAAACTACACACGTACCCTATATGAAATCCAATATTTCCCAAACAAGTTCGGTGAGCGATTCTCTGTATTAATGTTTTGTTGTAAATATACATTGGTGCATGTCTGCGCAAAATTTAAAACAAATCTGTCGTTTGGAACAAAATATGCATTTGATAAAAATGAAGTTTCAGAAAGCATTATTAGTTCCCATTTGACACGCTTAAAACCAGTCAAATTCATTATGTAAGCAGTAAATGTAGGTACAACGTTTTTATTATCAACATTCACATGTATATTGCCAAGCAAAGCATGTACAAGCATGGCAGTTGAAAGAAACATAACCTTGTTTGAAAAATAATTTCCTATATACTTAAAACATTGATAAAAATCCAAACTGAAAAACGGGCTTCGACAGGTACCGTATTCAAAATCCAATATTTCCGGAACAAGGCAGGTGACCCCTATTTTTTAAGACTGTTTTAGTTTCAGTATACAATGAAGCATGTATGTGGGTTCTATTAACACAATCTGTCGTTTGCAACAAAAGCTATTAGTATATTTGATAAATTATTGATGTTTTCACAGGAAAATTTAATGCCAAATTCACCTCGTTAAGCGTCTATTACAAGTCATTTTGAAATGATAACTGTAGATAAAGCGCGTTTTATCATTAAACGGCACTTGTATATTACCAAACGAAATATTTTTTAAAGAGATGCATTAAAAATATCCATCTTTGTTTGAATATAAACGCTTTATATTATTCAACATTCTAAGTAACACAAACAGCAAAAAGCCTTTGACAGGTACCCTATTCAAAACTCAATATTTCATAAAAAAGCCGGTGACCCCTATTTTTAAGACTGTTTAATTTTAAGATACATTTATGCATGTTTGTGCCAGTCTTAAGAAAATCTGTCGTTGGAAAAATTGAAGGAATTGGTGCGAACGTCTTTTAATAACTACACACTTTATTGTTTCAACACCACTAATATAATAAAAAGAGGTTTATATTTAAGCATCGCAGTAGACAATTTGCAACCAATAAGTCAAACCTTATACATAAATCAGAAATAAATAATACTTTTGAAATGATAACAACACATATGCCAACAATATAACAAAGTTGCTCTGAAATCGCTATCGTTAAAATTATAATTGTAACATTATTTGTACACAACAAGTTCGTGAATATTTAAATATCATTTTATTTAGAAGAACAGCAAGCTAGACCGTTTATTTACATCAGAGTTATTGGCATCTTCATGTTTTTCTTAAACATATAGATAAGAAGTACCACTTTAACAAAGTTAATTTCGATCCATGTGTGTGTGTAAACTTAAGTACAACCACCCAACAAGCAATTTAAGCAATAAGCATTTCACCACCATATATCCATGTATGATGTTTTATTAAATGACTGAACACGTTTCCGAGTTTTTGAGGTGGAAAAAAAAACAACGTTTAGTTTAAGCAATGGTAACATCGACCCATCACCCATATGCAATCACAAGGAGCAACTCGATATAAGTGATTTACATACGGTATTTCATAACACTATTTCAATTATTCCGGAGTTATTAAACACGAACCACTTTGCAATTTTAGTAATGGTGAGATTGACTTTGATCCCACCAATCCCAGGTGCATTTCCATAGTAGGTACATGTATCGCTCTAATAAAGGTATCTGTATATGATTTCCCTGTACACTGGCTCAATGACTTATTCGCGGCGTCATTATACAGAAACCTGTTTTTGTAATATTTTTAGTAAAGGTGATCTTGGTCTGAATCCAAGACTTTCTGGATAAATTTCTAAACTAGTTCTTCATATACATACAATCGTTGGGACCGATAAAATTATTTCGAAATAACGATTAGTCGAATTAAACATTTCCAGAATGTCTTAATAACAATTACTGTTAGTTCTAATTGTCTCTGACATTGTGACTATTATACACAGCGCAAGTTATTTTATTAATAACATGTTACAAGTAAATGCGAACTGATGCCATAACAAATGTAAATCCAACTTAATAACGAAAACTTAATAAATACTCAAACATGTTATCCAAACGTTCAATACATCTAAATATATGCAACTCCAAGAGGAAAATCTGTTTGAACAAAAGCCATCTTAAATTCAGTCGACAACCTCAAAGTCACGAATGCCTTCTGACTCATGTGCTTACTCTGGTTGACTGTCTGGGATCTCGGTAGCACGAGAAATGGACACGGGCCAATCTTTGGTCCCTAACTTTTGAAGATATTTTGAACACACGGTTTAGTTATTATTAATATTAAAAATCTACGAATTCATTATTTGCTGTATTATGTTGTCATTTGATCCAGAGGAATATATAATATGCTTCATATTTAATGTACACTAATATTTTAGTACATAGTACTAACAGTAAAATGCACAATTTGCTTAACAGTTGAACATACAAGCATTATATACCATTTTTAAACCGTTTTTCACCACCACACATCGATGTGACAACCGTAACCGAAGAATGCCCCATGTCCATTTCTCGTAATACCGATCCCAGACATTGTGGTTACCTTATGGATTACTTATACCGTAAATCAGGTGATTTTTGCCACTGGCTTATACTGGTTTGACATGGTACAATTATACCCTACTGTTTTCTGATACGGACACAACGAACGTCGATCTATGCACAACCAAATTGTTTTTGTAACATGTGAGGTTATTTCCAAATCTAAAATTATAATTCTATTTGAGCGTACTTTAGATTTTCTCCTTTTTGTACATAAACATATTCACTTTAAATTTACTTCAAGTTCAAACGGTATCATTTTAATGCCTGTGCTAGGTACATGTTTGCCTCTTTCCAACGAATTTCCTTCCGTGTTCCATTATATGTGTCTAAAATGTACAATCAACTGTTAATGCTTTTCTTAACGTTCAGCATATTGTATGCGCGTGAGTAACGACGTTGTCCTTTGCGAATGTTTTAGGTATAGGCATACGTAAATGAGATCCTGGCATTGATCCATAATGCGTTCTCAAAATGCAGTCCATGCATACATTATCAAAACAAGTTAAACACGATGGGTCCTTTGAAAAAGCAATGTATAATTCTAGTTATCGAGCAATCCATATATACGTGTAGTAATTACTTGTATAAGGATATAAACATATCGCTTCCAACAATGTTCCCACCTTTCTCCGTCCCCGACCAAGACCAAGTGGTGGGAGCTGGGACCGACAATGTTCCATCTTTCTCCGGTATATCGTCCGGATCGTTGTGCGTTTCCATGCAAGTGGTGACAGTTTTCTCGCTTGGTCGCGTGTTTTTCTCAACATCAGCGGTATTCAGACAGGCATCTTTCTTCTTATCAGTTGCTGCAATCGAACCTGTGCATTGGTAAATTCGCTTGATACACGCACAAAATATGGCGAATTGTTAAAATTGCTTCATTAATTTACATAAATAACAATATCTGATTTAATATTTACGCCTACAACAAGACTACTTCATATATACTGTTAAGTTAAAAAAATGACATTAAATAAATATATATATGTATATAAGTATATGTAAACATAGTCAGTGAGGATAAACAGCTTACATATTTGACGTAATATGTTTCGGATTAGGACCAATCTAACATAGCTTTTAATAATCGTATGCTTCTGAAATACGATGTTTGCGTTTTTATGCAGCTTACATGTGGTAAGTTATATTGAACCATTATTTCATTTTCAAAACATATCTACAAAGCCTACTTGAAATGTCCTGAGCAGGTCGTCTTGATTGTGCATGTTCAAGAATAAACTGCAGAGCGTCACCCAGTCGATTTGCGTCTATCTCTGGCTGTTTGTCAGACCCATGAATTGAGCTGACGTCGTTTGGTAACACATCACTCAATTGTGAATATAGCTGATTGACTGAAAGCAATTAAGTATGGATACCATAGACGGCTTGAGATCAATATGGTGTATGCAGAATTTTAAAATGCACAGTCGATTAACGCGACTGCAAAATATTTACTTGTAATACAACTAAGTCGTATGGCGAATTTCATGGATTCCAAGGTGATTTAGGTGAAAATAGCATGCCATAGTTGCATAATAGTTATATTTTATTACCAAAAATAGTTTGGATCTTTTACATTATTTATTTTCAACACGTGTGTATTGTCAATTTAAGGATAATAATTCGCTGTTGTTGATAACGTGTGGAAAAATCGGATTAATACAATTTAGTTAATCATTGCTCACGTGTAGCTCAGAATTAGGGTGTACTTACGAATTAAGTCTACAGTTCTTAAGTCTGTTTTGTACATATCGACCATTATTATAAGGTTTTCGCAACCTGGTTCACTCCTCAAGTGATCTTGTAAAGGTTTTATTAAGCCGAGTCATGCTGCCGTCGATGCACGCCTCACATAGTTTAATCCAGTTGGCCAGGGACGGGCATTGAATGTTGATCAATACGCTGCCGCTTTGTACATCGACTATTTGGTCCCCGTCTTTTTTATTTAAATGAAATGGGAGATACATTCGCTAAAAGTTCAGTGATTGACTTAATAACCTAATTATTGGTGTATATGTTTATAATTTACTTAATCGGCTCAGTTATATATATTTTTTTAAGTTATTTATTTTGAACTGTAATGGAAAGCTATTTTTACCGTTTTCGACCCTTGTAACTATTTCTACAATACGCTGCTGCAATCTGTCGTTTGTTTCAGTTCTTCGGTTGAAGATAAAATCCCAAATTCCCCGCACAATTCTGCTGAATATATTTGTCGCGGTTTTTGCAATTACCCCCTGAACTTTTGCAACAATCCTTCCTGGAAAATATCGTGAATAATTGGTATATTTATACAGCTGTATAATGATAGACACCTGTAGACGGATAGTATTTAGTAACAATCAAATTTAGAATAATGGAATCAATATTTATATCGTGTTTCACATATCTTTTAAAAGTCCCATCTACCTGGAACTTTCGTCATGCGTAAGCCACCTTTTTGTTGTAGTTCCAGAACAATCAGTAGTGCCGTTTTAACATCTGAATGTAAAATACATTTATGTAAGTTATGCAGAACCACATGCGTCTTTTAATTTAGATCATTATTGCAATTGTGCCCTAGGAGACACTTTCCTAACATGTAAGCACATTAATAATTTCCTGTGTGATTCAACCTACTGGATACTACTGAATCGGCGGAGCTCGTTATCGGCGCCACAAACACAATAGCGGTAAAACAATTTCTCGGTAATCTACGTATTTTTAGTATGTGTTAACTTGTATCAAGAAAATGATAATAACATGACTGTCATTGCGTATTTCTTTGACAAATGCATATATGCACCAGTTATGCATTACATGCATTAGATACCATATTTTGTAAACATGAACTGAACTATTAGTTCTTCCAAAATACAAATTTTTAAGAGAACTTTACTATATATGAGTAGTTTTTAAAACTATGTAATTTTGCAGTTACTATTCATATCATCCCATAACGTCCGGGTATTTTCTTTAGTTTCCAGTGTAATACTTTCGATACCGCTGATAACATCTAGTACCTGAAATATTAAATACAATAATCACGCAAATAAAAACGCTCACTCGTAGAAAATGATGATTTGCTTGTAGTTATAAACATTTGCCTGCTCAGTTCGAACTCTATAATGCATGTATAAAACTTAACGGGACATTTCTAGACCGGACAATACCTCAAACAAGTAAGTCTAATTCCGATCATTACTTTTGGATAGGCAAGTTAACGGGTTAATTACATAAATGTAACATACCTTTAGAAGTGCTGCCAAAGCCTTTGAATTTCCAGCGATTTCGGATGTGATAGTTTTCAAATCAGTAAATTGTTTTAGCAAAGCCTCAACGGTACTGTTATATTGCTCTCTTATGGTTTCTAGGTGACATTTAATGTCCGTCAAACTGGATGCAATGCATTTAATATGCTTTTCTTTTACAACTGCAATATCGGCCCGTTGTTCTTCTACTGTTTGTGTGTCCCAATTTAGAGCATTTAATGCATCTTTTCGCGCTTCAATTTCTGTAGCAGTATTTATTTCTATACCGACGTCTGCCTCTAACTAACATAATAAAATATTTTTGAAACGTTATTAATACTGTTACGGGTATTATAAGCAGGTAGTCGGCAACACTAATCTTTTGATAATAGGAAACAATTAGTTTCAAATCAGTATTTCAAACCTCTAGATATAAATTTTTAGAAATTACTTTCGATGTATATCTTAGGAGAATGACTGACTTAATTTTTGCTGATACATTTAATAAAACATTAAATTTAATAAACCAATGGAATAAGAGAAAACGTACACCCATTGAAAGCAAATATAGATCAGTGTATGAGTGTTTTATTCAAAACAACATAGAACCTTAATATAAAACCATATGGAACACTGTTGTAATATCAGAAGTGGAATGGAAACTTATTTTTTAAACAATATTTGATATAACAATGAGATAGCTATATATAATGGTACACATTTGGATAGTTCATAATATATTAGGAAAAATCTCTCTCATGTACCAAATGAAACAATTGAATAACAATGTTTGCACATTTTGTCACCATTGTGAAGAAACAATTGTTCATCTTTTCTGGAAATGTGAAAAAGTATAGTGTCTGATCAATACAATAAATGAAGCTCTTATTCTAATGCTTAACACACATTTCACGACAACAATTGACTGTTAAACCTTTATTTTAGATAACATATGGAAAGACAACCAAAGTCTGGATATATTATATCTCGAAACCAAACAATGCATATTTTGTTGTAGAAAAATTAAGTCATTCCACATTACAACGGCCTTGTAAATAATCTGGCATTATCTATTAAAACATATACCACTCTTAAACAAAAAGAAATCGGAATAAATAGGTAACCTTTAGTAAGAGAAATATGCAAGCCAAACATGCAAAGTTACAATGAATTAAATGTATAAGCTTACGTTAAATAGCAGAAAAAAAAATTAAAACAATCATTTTGAAGTTGGTTTGTTGGATATGATTAGCATTGTGGTGGAATGTACGTTATGCACTAATATTGTATATATTTGTGTATGTTAGTTTTTTTGCCATAACATTGTAACATGTACAGTAAGAAACTGACAATATATAGTAAATAAAATGCAATTTACATATATAAAAAACCTATCATGAATGTATGCATTTTTGTATTCTGTTTTATTGATTGTATTGGATTGTACTACTGGCATTTATGCATCTATATATTTCAAAGTTAAGGTTACAATATGAAACAAGATTTTGTGTTTGATAAACACACATGCCCCCAGTTCGTGCTGGGCAGCCCATTTCTTAGTCCAAATTAGGTTAAGGTCAAAGTCAATGAAGACTTGGGTGATATGGGTGGATTGGGGATGGACATACGAAACAGCTGTGTAAGTATCCAAGCGTTATAACAAGCGGAGTTGGTTTTTGACGAAATGGTAAAATCTAGTTAACCAAGAAACAGCCCATTTGAATTATTTTAAGTGCAAATTAGGTCAAGGTCAAGGTCAAAGTGAGGTTGGGTGATATGGGTGGATTGGAAACGGTCATAAGTAACAACTGTGTAAATATCCAAGTGTTGTAGTAAGCGGTGTTGGTGCTAGACGAAACGGTAAAATCAAGTTAACCAAGAAATTGCACTTTTGAATTATTATAAGTCCAAATTAGGTCAAGGTCAAAGTGAGGTTGAGTGATATGGGTGGATAGGAAAATGGTCATAAGCAACAACTGTGTAAGTATCCAAGTGTTGTAGTAAGCGGTGTTGGTGCTAGACGAAACGGTAAAATCTACTTAACCTTGTCACGGACGGAAGGACGGACGGACGGAAGGACGGAAGGACGGACAGGACTATCACAATATGCCTCCTGCATCAATATGCTGGGGGCATAACAAATGTCAAACCTAATTTTAATTATTATGTTAAATATTACAAAACTTAGCCAGTCACATGACTAACCAAATTTGTCTTTTACACAACAACCAAAGGACACTAACATATGGTATAGTTTAAAAAAAGTTAAAACAATGCAAATTTATACAAAAAACAATGAAGACGAAGACTCGATGTGGTTTGGATCTTAGTATGATTTAAGGCACTACCTAATTCGGAAAAACCAAAAGAAACAACCTATATAATACAAATGTATCAAAATTACATGATAATATTTTGTAATTATGCAAACACTTTTGCGCAAATATATGTTTTTTTCAGTAACAAAATGCAATGGAAAATACTGCACATTTTAAATACAAAAATTCTCTTACACAAAGCCCAGAAACAAAAAAACAAACAAACATAAACTAACTGTAAATACGTGAAGTATGACAGTGAAATTGAATGGCTTATCTTATAATTAATGTTCAAGTTTTAGAGCTAGGAGATATTACGTGACAAAATTAGTAAACGCTCCTCATTATTATTTATTTACTGTAGTATATTAACCTTTTACTTAAGTTTAAATAAGAGATGGGAGGTTGTACAAGCTATGTTGCTGAAATGAATGTTGTTGTTGTGATTAACATTTACACGTTTTTTTTTTCTTGTCTGGGTATTTTATATTTATGATACATTATACTATTGATAATATTTAATATAGCCTTTATTAAAGTGAAATAGATCCAGCCAATACCATTCCTAGAGCTAATATTTAACATTATGTCATGCAACTTCTGTATGATACATGTACTAGCAACTGACACTTTGTATTATTATTGGGAATACTTTATTTTGTATATAGAACATCTGTATCTGTTATACTTATTATTATACTTATTATTAATATTAGTAGTAGTAGTAGTAGTAGTAGTAATAGTAGTAGTAGTAGTAGTAGTAGTAGTAGTAGTAGTAGTAGTACTAGTAGTAGTAGTAGTAGTAGTAGTAGTACTAGTAGTAGTAGTAGTAGTAGTAGTAGTAGTAGTAGTAGTAGTAGTAGTAGTAGTAGTAGTAGTATTAGTACTAGTAGTAGTAGTAGTAGTAGTAGTAGTAGTAGTAGTAGTAGTAGTAGTAGTACTAGTAGTAGTAGTAGTAGTAGTAGTAGTAGTAGTAGTAGTAGTAGTAGTAGTAGTAGTAGTAGTAGTAGTAGTAGTAGTAGTAGTAGTAGTAGTAGCAGTAGCAGTAGCAGTAGCAGTAGCAGTAGCAGTAGCAGCAGCAGCAGCAGCAGCAGCAGCAGCAGCAGCAGCAGCAGCAGCAGCAGCAGCAGCAGCAGCAGCAGCAGCAGCAGCAGCAGCAGCAGCAGCAGCAGCAGCAGTAGCAGTAGCAGTAGCAGCAGCAGCAGCAGCAGTAAAAGTAGAAGTAGTAGTAGTAGTAGTAGTTGTTGTAGTAGTTGTTGTTGTAGTTGTTGTTGTTGTAGTAGTAGTAGTAGTTGTTGTTGTTGTAGTAGTAGTAGTAGTAGAAGTATTAATAGTATATACCTTCGTCAGTGTATCCACCTGCTTCTCGATTTCTGGCTTAAAGGCGTTAAAAACCTCTAGTTTAAGTACAGCTTGCATTTGTGTAAAATATTCTTTCAATTTGTCATCTGTTACAACCATTTCACCACAGTGGAATATCTCGTTGCGAACAGACCGAACCTTAAACATATGAAAACACTTACAACATAATGTCTCTTATAATAAAGATACAGAAAACATCCTGCCGATTTATCTGGCTAGTAAGAAAGCCTTTAATTTCCCCACAATTCCCATTTGTGTAAATTAATATACACTAGAGATATTGATGGAAAATTTTGAAACACTAATAAATAATTAAAAACTACCATACACGTGTTCCATATATAGCTAGAAAACACGCGTGTTAGTACTTAATTAGTGGGTTCTTTGCATTTCAATACCTCTATCCATATAAACTTTTTATTAAAAGTGCATTGTGACCTTTATATGGAATTAATGTAAGAGCACTAAATAAACGTAAAGTTTTTAATTTGTCCTGCATATCCTTCTAAACTGACAATGCTACATAAATTTTTTTTTTTTTTTTTTTTTTTTTTTTTTTTTTTTTTTTTTTTTTTTTTTTTTTTTTTTTTTTTTTTTCAGTGTGCACAATTTTATTTTCTTCATAGTACATTATACACACATTCATACTATATATAGAGTAGTTAAAAGTTGTAATGTACATATATTGTGAAGCTGCATATAAATAAAGTTGTAAACATCCATACATGCATACTATGCATACAATTTATATATCAAAAACATTTTACAGAATACTAAATTGAACATACATGCTATATAAATTTTTAGATGTAAACATGTATATCTTCTATATAATATTGCACACCTTTTTGGGGGTAAGTAATCATGTATTTTACTTTTAAACAGAAATTTTTGATACAAAACATGGAAGAAAGTGAATAGGACACAGTGTAATGTCAGTATGGTTATTTGAATGTACAAAAGGATCATGATAGTGTGGATGTACATGCTTGTATATTGGGTTTTATTGCATTAAAAGTCTTACAACTGACCAGTTAGATAATCGAAGTTCTGGCTTTTTGCACAGTGTATGTTTTTGAATTTCCCAAGCTAGTTTTAGACTTTTCTTTATCCCTGAAATAGTAGGAATTTTGCAAGATTTTTGACACATAAAAATATATCTCTTCACTTCCAAAAATAAAATATTAATATGGTCCATTTTTTTGTTGCACATTCCAAATAGCATGTCTTGACAAGTCAGTGTAGGTAAGTCAAACTGGTTTGTATTCAATTCATTTTTAATATTATTAATTAAAGATTGGACATGTTCACAGTCCCAAAAGAGATGAGTTAAAGTTTCTTCATATTTGTTACAAAAGCAACATAAATTATCAGTTACAATTTTCATTTTTTGTAACAGAGATTTCGTTCCTAAAATTCTATGTACAATTCTAGTTTGTAACCATTGTAAATATGTATCTCTGGATAATTTAAAAACAAAACTGTATGCATATTTCCAATCTATATTGTTATACATTTCGTTCCATTTGCATTGACTGGAAGGTTTGTCATTATTTGAGATAAATTTGTCATATACTGCTTTATGTTTTTGCATGAAAACGAGTTCACTTAAATAGAATGAAATAAAAACGTTGTTACTATTTGGTACATATGTTGTATCAAATCTAGAGTTTCTAATGAACTGTAATACAGATCTTTTAAGCCCTTCATAAATAAAAAATTGAGGGCTTTACCAGTATAAACCTCAATGTCTTGCTTTGATATGAAACTTCCAGAGATACACATTATGTCCTCTAACAAATCGTATTCCTCTTTCATACATATTATTTTCATAAATGCAGTTCAAACCAATTTTAAAATTGGTATTATAGAACAATGGGCATATTCAATACATCATCAAATTACAAATGTTTAGTTTATCAATGTACATAATATAATATCTAAGAACATCTTTCCAAAAGTGGTTTCCTATTTTATTCACAATTTTCTCAACATAAGTTGTCCCCATATTAATCATTTTTTAACATCAAACATGGAATGAACTAGCTGAAAACATTTACCTGTACATGTTACAATTTTCTTTATCCATGTCAATTTCATGCTTTTTTCAAATGAGTAAATATCTATCATGTTAAGTCCTCCTTCCTCATATGGTTTAATGAGAATAGTGTGTTTAATTTTTAGTGGGCCATTCCAGATGAAGTTACAAAAGCTGTTATGTATTTGCTTTAATATATTTGTCCCAGGACTGGGGAGGGCTATAAACAAATGTGTAAACAGGGGAAGTAACAAGGATTTTACCACAGTTATTTTTCCTAATGGTGTGAGGTTTCTTTTACTCCAAAATTGTATCATATTTTGTACTTTGATTATCTTGTTTGAAAAATTGTGGTCAACCATCTTTTCTAGATTAATATCAAATAAAATGCCTAGCACTTTAAAACTGGTTGTGCCCCACACTAGTTTGTACTTAGTTTTTATTGATTGTGCACTGTATTTCTTAGAACCTATCCATATCAAATTTGTTTTATCGTAATTAATTTTAAGTCCGGATTCTAGTGCAAAAACTTGTAATAAATCAATTGTAGCATTTAGTGAATTTTCTGAACCGTCTAGTAATAAAGATGTGTCATCCGCAAATTGGGAAATTTTGTATTCTATATTTTCAATTTTAATTCCTTTAATTTGTTTTGAATTCCTTATGTTAATTGCTAAAATTTCCGCACATAGAATAAAAATATAGGAACTTATTGGGTCACCTTGACGGCAACCTCTTTCTATTTAATGAATTCTGATAGATACCCATTGATCTGTACAGCTGCCATGGTGTTGTAAAGAAAAAGAGAGATCCATTTTCTGAACATAATACCAAAATTAAAATATTCTAGAGTTTTCTCAATGAAGTTAAATGCTAGTGTATCGAAGGCCTTTTCGAAGTCTAGAGTCATTAGAAGTCCTGGTATTTTATTATCCTCCGTATATTTCATGATATCATATATAAGTCTTGTATTTTCACCAATATATCGACCTTTTATAAAACCGGTTTGATCTTTGAAATGAGCGTGTCAAGGACTGTTTTCAATCTGTTTGCAATTGTACCTGATGCTATCTTATATACAACGTTTAAAAGTGTTAAAGGTCTAAGGTTCTTAAAAAAGTGCCTTGGTTTACTATCTTTTGGAATACAGGTTATGATTCCTTGTTTTTGAGTGATTGACAAAGATCCAGAAATAAAAGCATGATTCAGACTTCTTAAAATAAAACACTTCAGATCATTCCAGAATACTTTGAAAAATTCAGTTGTATAACCGTCTGAGCCTGGGCTCTTATCGTGCTTCATGTTTTTCAAGGTAGCTGAAATTTCTTCCATTGTCAACAATCCTTCTAATGCTTGAGATTGGTCATAGCTTAGTTTAACTGTTTGCATTCCGTCAAGGTCATAAAAAATATCAGTATTGTTTTTTTTTTCATTTGAAGTAGTCTTAGCATATAAAGTTTTATAATATTTTGCGGCTTCCGTTAAAATATTTTTTTGATCGTATACATTCTGACCATCATCGTTTATAATATAAGGTATGGTTTTACTGGCTGAATGTTGGTTTTCTAAATTGCAAAAGTATTTTGTGGGTTTTTCACCTTCATCGATCCATTTTGCTTTTGATCTTATAAATGATCCCTTCATTTTGATGTCACGCATTTTTGAAAGTTCTTCTTTTAATGAGTTTAATTCTACAATGTTTGTTTCCTTAACATCTTTTTCTAGTAATTCAATTTTTTTTATAAGAATATATTCTCTGTCTTTCATTTGTTTGGATTTGTAAGAGGAGTAAGAGATTGTTTTGCCTCTAATTTCCATTAATAACGTTTCCAAGAATAATTGGTCATTAATAGTGAATTGAATCATATTATTATCAATGGTATTCAATAATTCAGTATTGTAAACAGGTAAGCAATACTGTTGTTTAACTTCTTCTATTTTTAGTTTTATGCACTTAAGATATTCTTCATCAAATAATAAAGAGTTGTTGAACTTCCAAAGTCCCTTACCATGGATTACTTCGCAAAGATTCAATTCTAAGGTTATAACTGAATGATCAGATTTGTAGCTTGCTTTAATGTCAGATTCTCTTAAGTGTTGTAAAAGATTGTTAGAGACAAGGAAGAAGTCCAGCCTACCTTGCTGTAGAGAGTTAGGTTTTCTCCAAGTGTATTGGTTTAAATTACCATTCATTAGTCTAAACGTATCTATTAAGCCCCTATCTTTAATGAAAGAAGATAACAGATTCCTTGAGTTTTTGTTATTATCTAGGTTTCTATAATTAACATAGTCTATTTTGGGGTCGAGTACAAGATTGTAGTCTCCACATATTATATATCTTTCATTACCTAAAGAGTCTATTTTCAAAAATAGATCTTTGTAAAACATTGGTGTATCATTATTAGGCCCATACAGGTTACAGACAGTAAATCGTTTTGAATCGAATGTTAAATCTAACAGTAAATAATTGCCATGCTGATCCTTCTCAGTGGTATGGACCGTTAGAGATATATGTTTTTTTAACAAAATACACACTCCTCTAGAGTTGGAATTACCATGACTAAAGTAACAGTCACCATCCCACTGCATATAAATGTGCTTTTCCATAGATGGGGTAAAATGACAATCCTGTAGACAATAAATATGTGCATTTTGTTTTTTTAAATAACTGAGTACATCTCTTCGTTTTTTACAATCGTTAAGGCCACGACAGTTGTAAGAAACAATTTTTATGTCAACCATTATTGTAAACGCTAGAAGTTTTCATATGGTAAGTCATACAATTATAAAACCCAATTAACAACATTTTCATCAATTGACTTTTGATTCGCATATGCAAGATAAAACAATGTACGCAATGTATCATCTTTTTCTTTACACCTGTGTCCTGAATAGTGATTGAACAAAACATCAAATTAGTGAACTATAATAATGTATAGCTTGCTGTTTTTTTGCAAATTATTCTCAGTTTCTTATTTAATGTGTTATAGAATGTAGTTTATTATGTAGTTTAGGCAATTCTAAGAGTTATATCATATACTTGAGAGAGATAAAACACAACAGATGTGAATTGTTAATGTTAATAGCTCCTCATACAGGAGTTATTTATATTTCATAGTAAAATAAATCTATAATAATTTTTTTACTCTTCAAATGCTTCTTTTTATTGAGCATTTTCATACCGTATTAGCAGTTTTCAAAGGCTACCTGAAAGACTGTAGTACTGACTGCAATGCAATTGTTATGGAAATACCCTGTCTAAAAATAGATTACTATTTGAATGGCTGAATACTGATAATCGCAGTAAATTTGTTTTGGAAAAAAACCCTGTCTAAAAATAGATTGCAGAGTCAATGTTGCGGAAAACTTTGTTCTTAAAATAGATTACCAACTGAGTGTTTAAAGCTATATCATAGTCAAATGTAAAGCAAACAACAAAAATTACACATATATAAAACAACAACATTAACATTAATGTCAGTATTATAGATATAAGCATGGAAATATATGGACAAATATGGTCAATGCAAGTTTGCAGTCACACATTTTTTAGACATGAAATGTAAATCATCAATAATCTACAGCATAGATAATTAAAAGAAGGTTATAATGATAAAAGATTAAGAATGTCAAACTTACTATAATTCTACGTGTTGACAATATGTTTAGGCAGAATGTGTCCTGTGACAGAGGGCTATATTTATCTTTAAGTTCTAGTGTATCCAATCTTTTAATGTTTCTTACTTGACTGTTCTTGGCATTTCATGGTGTTTCCGCATATCATGCAAAGACCGTTTATTTCCGGTAAAAGGCACGATAGTTCATTATGCTACTAGCACTGTTGATGGTGTTTATTTCTGCTTCTGGCGATTGGCACGGTACTCGTTGATGACACTGTCGATATTGTCATGAATGTCAAATTTAATGCGCTCCTGGTTCTTGGTGAGCGCAAACACAGACCCATTAAAAAACCATGTCGTCTCGATGGCTTGATGGAGGGATAGTCTGTTCATTAAAGCACTGTTGAGAACCGTGACGTCGTCTACCAGCCTGTGCCCTGCTGCCTTCATTTCTTTCCTCTTACGCATAATGGCTGTTTTATCTGTGTTTGACTTCATCTTCAATATAACTGGTCTTATATGTCCCTTCTTACTAGGAATTCTATGTATTGCCAGAATTTGTTCTTTTTCAATCTGGATTCCTTTACTATGGAGAAGTTCTAGAACTTTTGTAGTCAGATGGGATACAGATTCTTGTTGTTCTTCTTGAATATCCATTATCTTTACATTGTTTTTTCGTGAATACTGTTCATTATGGTTTGAGCTTTTTATGGCATCGCTGCATTTCTGTGTGTTTATCTTTAATTGCGTTTCAAGGTTCGCCATTGTTTGTTTACTTTCTGCTTTTATGGCGGATATGTTTTCTTCAAGGATTTTATTCTCAAACTCTAAACCCTTGATATGTTCTGCTAAATCTTTGGTTTTTTCCTCTACCTGCTTTTGTACACGCTGATTTAATTGGTGTTCCATCTCTTTTTTCAGTTTGGACATTCTTTCTTCATAGCGCTTTTCAACCTCAGAGACTATTGAGGAAATAGTGTTAGTGATCAGGCTTTCAACGTCTTCTTTTTTCAAAATGGAATTCATTGCATCGGTTAGGCATTTGAGGGACTGTTGCATGGCTTCAAGCTGTTGCTTAATTGAGGTGTCGTTAATACTGTCATTACTAACCTCTGAATTTGTACGTTTTGGCCTGTCCTCACCTTTCGCTGCCATTTTTCCGGAGGGTTGATATTTTGATTTCTTCAACCCTTTTGCAGTGTCTTTTCCACTCATGAAGATTTTACAATTATGGTGTGACAGCTTTAATATGTTTATGTGTGTTTACAAGACTCAACACTATATCAGGGTGATCACCTTTGTTATACTGAGATGTAATCCAATAATTGTTCTGTCTACTGCAGATTTAATCCCCGTGCATTGTGATTTAATCCCTGTGCACTGATTTACACTGATTTGCACTGCTTGACACTATAGGATCTATAGGATAATATTATTCCAATAGACAAAGAAATTCACTTTTGTATACTTTTTTCTCACTTATGCTTCATTTTATCTATCCAGAATTTTGATCACTGTTTAGAATGTCTTTTTCTCTTCAAATTGGTACCAAATTCACATTTTATGTCACTGAAGTAACTGAGTTATTTACATAAAACAGTCCAGCTAAAAAAAACTGTGTCACATCTTTCAAACTGTTCAAACGTTCAATGCAACGTTCAATGCAACATAAATGCATTTGGTTGAGTTTCAACATCAAAATCGCATTTAAATTAGGTAGCTTTGTTAGCATTTAAACACCGTTTTTCCTATTGCATCCCAAGAACGGCAGAAGACAGAATTGTTTGTTTTTTTAACAAACCTGATAACTCATATTAGTGACATTTGATGTGTTTTCGAAATAGAATATTAGCCGGTTAAGGAGCATATAAAATAAATTATTCCATCTAGAACTCCACAATTAGATGCGTCGCCTCACGGGACATAACTCAAGTACAATAAGGCCAATTCTGCCAAAAATGGAACTTAGTCTTCCTAATATGGCTACTAACACCTCCGAAAAGTTTAATAATGATTGCATAAACATTTCTCAAGTTATTGTCCACACAAGCCTTATTTGAACTTTTGTTTTAACAAAGGGGCATAACTCAAGTACGATAAAAGCAATTATGCCGAAATGTGAACATAATCTTCCTTTTAAGGCTTCTAACACTTCTCTTAAATTGCATCATGACTGCACAAAAACATCCCAAGTTATTGTCAGCACAAGCTGAGGTTGACGCAGCCGACGAAAACAACCCCACCTCCGACGCCGCCAAAGTTAATCTCTACAATGTATATGCCGCCTTTCAAGGCGACACAATAACATGATAATCACGATTTTATATTAGCAAATAGTATATAGACATTGAAATCCAGGCTAAACGTAGTTCACACTTTCATTTACATACCTGTATAAGTTTCTCAATATGTGTCTGAAATATCGTTTTCAACGTTTTGTAGTTCTCGCATATGTGCACGAAAGCAGTTACATCTGCCTGGGAAATAAGTCCCTTTTCTTTATATCCGGGCATGTCTATGAAACTCTTCATTTCTTCCCATCCGTTCATGTACCATTTGGTGCATTCTGAGTTTTCCCAGCGTGGTTTAATCCGGACATGATCGTTCATAATTCTGTCGTACAAAACCCCACACGCACCCGCATTTGGACATACTTGTCTAGTATTAGAAGTACAAGCGCATTTTGTTTTTAAATGTCCCTTTGCTGGACAGTTATTTATAGAATGGCTTGGTTTGACAGTCTTAACACAACAATTACTGCACGAATAGTTTGTTATTTGGCATAATTGTTTGGTGAAAGTTTCATTTTCTGAATACAAATCGTCACACTTCTTTTCCATAAACGGCAGCATCCCATCCCTAACACACTTTAAACCTAAGCACGCCTTTATCCAGTTTCTTAATCCGGGATCTGTGATAAGCTCATTCATATTTATGTCTGATTTCTGCCACTTTTAGTATGTAACTTCTGACATTCACATGTTCGCGTCACGTTTATTTAATTGGGAGCAGGAAACACAGAAGTTGAAGCCATTACTGCGAACATTAAACTAGGACAATACAAGAGAGAACAGTACTTACAAAAAATCGTTCCTCATCGAGCTTCTAAATCACGTATTGTATTTACCTATTTTACGCGTTTTTGATATTTTACAATAAATCTTTATATAACGGCCTATAGATTTTTAACTCAGATAGTTTAATCCACGTGTTCACAGTGAATCCACAAACATAATTTGGTTACTTTCACTTTACTTCCGCCCTTTTATCACTTTAAACACGTATCGTCGTGGCAGCCTAATGGCATTAATGGCACATGAATGCCCTTATTTCTGAATAAATACCCAGTGCAGTTGATTTGTTGTTCAAATTTCGGGTCATCAATGAGGGTAAACAGTTAATACCCGATATCTCTTACTAGAGTTTGGCCTACTTTCAAGTAGTATAAAAGTGTCATCTTTCAGATGTGTTGATTTAAGTAAATGCGTTATGATTAAAATGAATTTAATATAGTTCACCTGGTATCATTTCCTAAGATCTTTCTAAGATCGGTCGATATTGGTTTTGGTCGATAAATTTCGTTTCCCTGTTCGTATCTGTCCTGATTGGTTTTAATTTTGTTCAACACACTTTATTGGTAATGTGAGAACATTCGTTATAAATACATCTTCATCAAGTACATCCAGTGCTATAAGCTGTTTTACAGGAAGAAATACTTCCTGTGCGACTACAGTGGTTAACAGTGTAGAAGACAGCAGATCAAGTTATATGAGGATGTATAGAAATATATTCTTCGTAAAGATAGACGGCCAGGGATATGTTTCTTAGAAATACTTACGTTTAACTTGTACTCCGCTAGTAACATGTGTCGCCTGATGGGGCATAACTCAAGTGCTATAAGAGCAATTAGGCCGAAAACTGAACTTAACCTTCCTTTAATGTACATCAACACTTCCCTAATGTGCTATATTGATTGCACAAAAATCTTTCAAGTTATTGTCTGCACAAGCCATATTTGAACTTTTTAAAGAAGTGGGCATACCTTAAGCACGATAAAAGCAATTATGCTGAACACCAAACATAACCTTCATTTTACGCCTACTAACACTTCCCTAAAGTTCCGTTATGACTGCACAAAAACTTCTCAAGTTATTGTCTGTACAAGCCTTATTTGAACTACTTATAAAAAGGGGTGGGGTGCATAACTTGAGTACGATAAGAGCAATTATGCTAAAAACCAAACTTTACCTTCGGTTAATGCCTTCTTACACTTCCACAAAGTTTCATAATGCCAGCAAAAAAACTTATTGTTAGTGTTTGTCTGCACAAGCCTTATTTGAACTATTGTTGTAGAAGGGGCATAACTCAAGTAAGCGGAATTATGCCGACAATCGTACTTTACCTTCCTTGTATGCTTACTGACACATAAATATTGAACAAATGTTTTATTGTCTGCACAAGCCTTATTAGAATTTTGTTTTTAAGAAAATGGGGCATAACGGACGTACGATAACCGCAATTATGCCGAAAATCGAACTCAACGTTCCTTTTATGGCTAACAACACTTTCATAAAATGTCATAATGATAGCATAAAAGCATCTCAAGTAATCGTCTGCACAAACTGAAGGGGACGCCGCCGCCGACACCGCCGCCGACTAGGAACCGCCGACACAAAAAGTAACCCTTATCGGTCTCGTTTTCAGGCGTCAGGGCAGATAATTACTAATTATATAGCAATTCTCAATCATTTGTTCCGGCGGCTAGAAAGCGGAATCTAAACAGCGTGGAACTTTGCAAATCTTCCGACGGAACAATCGAACGTTAAATACTGCACAAAAAGCGGAATCTAAAAAGAGCGGAACTTTGCAAATTGAGCATTGAACGCTGCACCCGCGAAACTGATTCGATTGGTTCCGATACCTAGAAACAACCAATCACAAACATTGACACAAATACATCTAGAAGCTATCTTTAAAAATGGTCGACGTCGGTTGTGTCCACAGAGTCTAATTAAGGGAAAGTGATTTAAATAAATTACTTATTATAGTGTCATTAATGTGAATTTGGTTGGAATTCATTGAGGCAAATGGAGTTTATTTGCAAACATGCACACTTATACCCAAAGGGGCAGAGAAAAAAAATAAACACGAGTAAATCGCACTGTAAATTTACTGTACGAATATATAATACAATAGTATACAATTAGTACGCATATCGGTCACGCAAATAAGCTAACTTTGCTATACACTAAAAGAGTAACAAAACAAATCCCTAAAAGAACAATACACACTGATAAACGCATAAACATAGCATAGTAATTATATGCAGTTCTTTAAATAATTAATGTAAAGTGAGATGTGACTCGCCCAGGAAAAAACAGAGATAAAACCCTTTGAACTGCATTTGGGAAAAACTCTGGAAACCTGTGCCCATTTGTCAAATGTCACATCGCAGAGTGATTGGCCTCACCCATACTAACAATAACAATCATTACTGATACATCTTATATATCGATTAAACTAGTTACTTTGCAATAAAACACATTTTAATACATTATCAAACAGAATGAATTTATAACGTAAATTAATATACTAGAAATCTGATGTATAAAACACGTTCTGAACATGAACAACAACAACCACTGAAATGACAAAATATACATACATATAATTAAATATAAATGTTATCTCCTCATTCCTTTATGCTCTTTAAGTTGAAGTTGTAATTTAAAAATATGCTCAACCACGTGTTAATTCCTGTGTAAGCGAACCTTCTACCCGTTAATCGCACGAAAAACTCGTTCAAAGGAAAATACCGAATGCTTACTGAAGCGTGACGAAAAGAGTAGCAAATATTTTCTCCCTCTATGCGTTCGTCCGAAAAAAAAATTCATTCCTTACATACAACAAGTACAGCACCTATACAACCATAAACGACGAACACATTGTTCTTTCGGAGGCGGTCCGCTTTTCTCGAATAAACAAAGAAGAAAGTAACATGTAATAAAGTAATATAAAATAATATTACTAACATTCTTTAACTTGTATAGAAACTAACTTTTTTTAAATCGCACGTGTTAGGACGCATGATATCTGCATCTATCATCCTTAACTAACAGTATATGTAAAATCTAAAATAATGCCTCTGTTATTCGCTGATGCGGACATAAAAATAGTTCTGGTTTCACATATCTACTGAATTTAACATCTAAAATATCCCTCTTTTCTATAATATTAGGGTGAACTCGTGCCACAAAAAAAAATGTATTTTGCGTTGCATGTTGAACATTATTATGTTAAAAACTAATCATTGGAAAAACACATGTATTGGATATCAACTGCGGCAATACACTACTCTAACCAAGACACTTGACATATCTTACTTCCTGATTTATACAAACATATAAATACCCAAATCAAATAATACTCTGATACACTTGCTACTGTCAAAAATAAACCAAAATCATTTGCAACTTGAAACAAAACGTATTTTTTTAAAATATATAAAAGCGTAAAATCCAAGAATACACATATAACATATAAATCTCATTTTGTTGCTTTTTAACTAATGCCTAATTTAATCGACAGTCTTATTTAACATTACTGGATATATTTTTGTTTCATAGAAACAATCTTAAACTAAAATTATTTTGCATCTTGCAAAAATAAAATTCACAAGCATATCCGCATACTGAAAATTAAAAGTAACACATATATCCAACGATGGTTAAAAGGGGTAGCGGAATTCATTCAGGACCGCAGTCGACACATGTTTGCGCTTCATGTCACTCAGGAACACATACACTGGCTTTCTTCTGTCGGGAGAGAATCAAATCTATGTTCATTCCACAATTTTACAAATATTGTATTTTTAAAATATCGCGTTGAACTTGTGAACTCTTGGATTTTTGTCGCCCTGGCTATGTCCGGTATCTTCTGAAACACTGTTCCTTAACTAGGATGTTAATAATGTCGTCTCGAACGCAGCTACATCATTTTAACTGAACAACTACCAACATAATTCATTACATGTTCTATCTATTCTTTGTATAAGGATTTAACTAAAATATGCATATATATCCTAAATACACATGCAACAGCACATCTCTACACATCCGTGAATCATATAATGCATCATCCCAACACTGATCACCGCGGATCCTTTATTACATACGAGTACATAACATATCTATACACTGATACACACAATCTCACATCTCGAGAAAACCGTGTATCACATACTTGACATAAACATCTCAACACAGATCCCGTGGATCTTTACTATATATACAACACATCCAGACATAGATACAAAAATCTCACATCTCGAGACAACTGTGTATCACATAATTCACATCAACATCTCAACACAGATCCCGTGGATTTTTACTATATATACAACACATCCAGACATTGATACACAAACATCTTACATCTCGAGACAACCCTGTATCACATAATTCCCGTCAACATGTCAACACAGAGCACCTGGATCTTAACTAAATATACAACAAATCCATACATTGATACACAAACAGCTCACATGTCGAGGCAACCGTGTATCATATAATTCACATCAACATCTCAACACATATCCCGTGGATGTTTACTATATATACAACACGTCCAGACGCTGATTCACAAAAATCTCATATCTCGAGACAACCCTGTATCACATAAATCACATCAACATCTTAACACACATTCCGTGGATCTTTACCTTATATACACCACATCCATACATTGATACATAAACGTCTCACATCTCGAGACAACCGTTTATCGCATAATTCACATCAACATCACAACACAGATCCTGTGGATCTTTACTATATATACAACACACCCAGACGCTGATTCACTAAACTCTCAACTCTTGAGACAATCGTGTACCTCATAATTCACATCAACATCTCAACACAGATCCAGATGATCTTTACATTATATACAACACATCCAGACATTGATACACAACAATCTCACATCTCGAGACAACCGTGTATCACATAATTCATATCACCATCTCTACACACATCCCGTGGATCTTTACTATATATACAACACATCCACAATTGATACACACAATTCTCAGATCTCGAGACAACCGTGTATCACATAATTCACATCAATATCTCAACACAGAGCCCGTGATTCTTTACTATATATACAAAACATCCTGACAGTGATACACACAAATCTCACATCTCGAGACAACCGTGTATCACATAATTAACATCAACATGTCAACACAGATCCCGTGTATCTTTATATACACCACATCTATACATTGATGCACAAACATCTCACATCTCGAGAAAACCATATATCACATAATTCACATCAGCAAGTCAAAACAGATCCAACCGTGTGTCACATAACTCACACCATTAGCTCAATGCAACCATCGCGTCTCCTTATTACAAACACAACAAACTACTTCATTGACGCACCGAAATCTCGTAAAAAGAAAAGTAAACGCATATCTCAGTGTCCCCCATATTAAAAACACGTCATGTAGCCTGTGCAATGATAAAAATGACAAGACAACAAAATATCTATACACTATTACTAGCAACTTGTTTTTGTCAGAAAAATGCAGACTGTCGTTTGTTGCTTAGCTTAGCTTGCACTACATATACTCATTTAATCCACGATTTTATGTATCAAAATTATAACAGGAACCAGCCTAGTGTTGAGCTCACATCAGGTAAAAGCGAAACCTAAGCACCAATTAAGAAAGAAAATATGAACAAAATGCCCATTTCACGAATCTGTCTACATTAGCGCGACTTAAAGGTTTGTTTAACGATATCAGATGATATCCAATGATCACATTCAAACCGTATTATAATCATCCTCAGCAATAGGATTCAGGGGAAAACGCCAAGACGAAAACGAAACATTCTTATTGAGAAATGATACGAGCCTATAATTACTACAAATAGCAAACTCTTGGTCGACGTTTCCAGCATGCAAGGTGTTTTCTAGACATCCACAGAAACTATTAAATCTAGACGCTAAAATTAATGTTTGTCATTAGATTTTTAGCTGGAGACTAAATGATCTACCTTCGCACATTCGGAAACAAAAACTAGCCATTGTACTATATGAATAGCTTTCCACTGATGAAACGTTAATCGCTTACTGTTTTCCCTTAATGTATAGCAGATTTGTACCATTATGGTATTTTTCCAATCACTTAACATATCCTACATCAAATCGTCATTCCGATATAGAAGGAACACCATTTATATAACAAAAGGCCGCAAAACATTTGAGAAAACAAAAATTCGTTCGAATTGAAAACCGACTGGCAAAACCCCAAAACACGAAGAACCCGATATTCTTAGTTATAATCGTTGAGAGCGCCGAATAATGGTCAATAATTGAGTGTTTAAATGCTAACCTCAGACCCAGAAACACATGACATGATTTAAAAATGCACTCGCATGCCTTAAGTCTAAACTTTCTTTTCAGAAATGCTAACTAGAAACCCTTAAAGGCTGAACAACAAAAGGTTTATTTTTGGCCACAGCTATACATGCATTAAACAGAAATGCAAGGATCCTAATGAAATGTGTTTTCCAAAAGAATCATTATTGTATTTACTTATTTACAAATGTTCGTCCAGACAAACGTAGGATGTAAAAAAAGTATATGTGTCCATTTCCAAAAATATCATGAATATCTGAAGCACCTTTTAAATACTTTAACCCCGAATACAAACATGCGAATTAACTCTCTTAACTGTAAAACAAACAGCAATAAAACTCAGATATTCACAACATGGCATTCATATATATATGCCATTTTAATAGTTGAATGTTCCATAGATTAAAATACATATTATAATCAACGTGAGAACAGCGTTTACATTAGCAATCCATGTGGATGCTCTCGTTTTTTTTTCATTTTAGGGCAGCAATGAATACATTACAAAAGTGTGCTTAGGTGTTATGATTTTATTAAACACATCAAACTGTTAGAACAAAAGTAATAGTAGTAACTTGCTGATTAAAATCGGAAAGGTCTAATGGGCCTAATTCGCTCACCATTTTGTTAACCGTGTCTCCATCGCAAAGTAGCCAGAGACAACAAAGTAATCCCTCCCCTGGTGATCATGTTTGATTTTAAATCAGACTGATTTACACAATACCCCACACCCGTATGGAGAAACAATCGTCAAATATTTCTTAAATGGTCCATTAATTTCTGCTTTTTTTTAATTAGCATGCAAGAAAAGAAAAATTCGCCACCGAGTGGCCATGTTTATAAAGTATCAAAATGATTGAAGCATATTTTATTGATGATCATCCAAAGAATATGTATGAGAACTTTGTTTTTTGAAAATCGTCCATTAGTTTCAAAATATATATTATTTTATGTTCTTCGGGAGTCTCTGTTAATAAGGAATAAAAATGATGTATAGCATTTTGGAAGGGAGACTGTATATGTATGCAAACTGTTTTTGAAATGGGCCCTTTGGTTGCAACGACGCACGGCGACTAATCAGATACGGATCGTTGCTAAACTGAGCTAAGTTAAACAGGAAATAAAGTCCGATAATTTACATCGGCCATATAAGGCTTATATTTTTACACATATAAAAGGCAAACACTGATTTAAGAACTTCTAATATATAGTCAATGTGTCTTATATGACAACACAGTATTGGTACTTATCATGTTACAATAAAAGAAGCCAAACAATACTAGTATATTTTGAACAATTATATAGGTAGTAATTTAAATAATTTACTCCATTTTCAATATTTGCAATTATTCGGAGTTTGTTTAGCTATTCGAATTGCGACTGTAAATAGAATATTCAAATAAGTTTGCCATCTCTAATATGAATCGTAATTACAAAAAAAAAAAACATTAGACGACAACGAAAACCAAGTATATTAGAAATGAATAAAGAATATTTTGCAACAGCTCTGAGCAGAGACAACCCATAAACCGTTATGATACGATAACAATGAATGAAACATTCGCACCGTAAATGGACGGCAATACACGGTGATTATGTTTTAGTCGTGAGAGCCTGCCAAAGCATCACAGGAAATGAAACTGCCGATAGGCCTGATTTTTTATTGTGCTTTTGAAAGTTTCTGCGTAGTAAACTAACTATGTAAATAGCAACCAAATAAATACGAAAAATACCTATTCTAAAAAATAATATTTTCAAATGACATATCAAACAATTGTATTTTATCGATTCATATATTGTTAATTCCATTGTATATATTCAAAGAAGTACATTGCAAATTTTAAACACAGGCAAAACAAACTATTTACAAATGTACCACTATCACTTTCAATGAATTCAATAACAATTGCCTCAAATAAGCTTTACACGTTACAGGCACATGCCTGATTGGCATATTTTGAAAATATGATGTGGTTGAATGACATTTACATAATCAAGTTGTCTATGACAGACAAACATGTCACTGTTAAATCTGTCAAGATATTGAATGAATTACTATTTTACAATTACATATTTGCCCAAAATAAAACAACATATCAAAACAACAACAAGCAACTGTTGCATGGCAATCATATGTACATATATCTTCTCCATGGCATCCAGATAACATAATCAAAACATCGTAATAATGCATGGTTACTTTTTTAGCTGCCTCCTATATTAAAATTAGCGCACAGCTTACCAGAATGGTTGGTATGTAACGCAATTCAGTGTGAATAGTATGTTCGTTTGAAAGATGCACACTTACATGCAATTATTTCAAATGTTGAAGTGAACCAATATATAGAATCCTATAAGTAATCCAATGTCGACAACTTCTTATCGACAACTTCTCATCTGATATCCTTTTACGTTGCAAGATCATCGTCAAAGGAATTGTCTCAATTATTTAAAAAACCCTGGGTAATATTTTATAATTACATTCCAGAAAAAGACTGATTTTCACTATGGTAATATTTCACAGCAAGCATTTAGAAACATACTTTATGACATATGTGGCTTTTGTCACTTAAAATTAATAAAGCCAACTTTACTGAACGTATATTTATATACTTTTCATCTGAATTCCGCGGTACAAGATATGAATACAAAATACAAACAACTCAACAAATACAATAATAAAACAAAACAGCCGTGCCTCTTAATCAAGAGGAGAGATATGTTCTTCACATACAGATAATATAGTATAAATAACATAGATATACATTTATACAAAAATAGAAAACATATATTTTACTTTGAATTACCGCTTCACAATATCATATCAATTATCCAAACAGTAAAACGACATTCTTTTAGAAATGAAAATAACAATCGTATAAGTAGGCTGATTTCTTCATTGTGTTGCTGTAATTGTGTTATATTTCATTTTTATTATCTTTAATGTTGGTAATAATTCATTTTTTACATTATGATTCACACGATTAATTGTTTTCAAAATAATACTTGTATTATATCAACGTACTGAACTTAGGCATCTACATTATATAAAGTATAACTGATATACACAATTATTATATGTTTTGCTAAACAATCAAGAAAAAATAATTCAATATGCAAATCTTAGATGTGTCTGGCACTAGCGCCATTATGATGATATTTTCAGATGTGTTCAAAATACATGTTATGTCCACTTTAGGCGATTTTCCTATGCAAATTTATCATGTATGTTGATCATAATTTTCTCAGAGATACCCTTCCATTATTTTGGCTTTTGCGCATACTTATAGAAAATTCTAACTGAAATTCTGCTTAATTTCAGTTCATTGTTTCGTTTCCTGTTTGTCGTTATCGTCGTTGATCCTCAATGTGCAATCAACGAAAAGCCACTGTTAATGCTTTTTTTCAATACAAAAGCTTCAACGTTTCAACCATGGCTCGATTCGATTTGATTTCGAATTCATCATCAATAAGTGGACTAATTCGATTTGATTTCGAATTCATCATCAATAAGTGGACTAATTCGATTCGATTTCGAATCCATCATCAATAAGTGGACTAATTCGATTCGATTTGTTTCTTATCGTACACGCTTGTTGTTGCGTTTTCATGAGTCATGACTTGCAATATAGAAACCTGTTGTATTTAGTATTATTATTTTATTTTAATGGTTAATCTGAAGGAATGTGGCTTATATAACCATAATGTTCAATATGACAGCAACTATGATCAAATTATCTAATTAATCTAAACAAAAACTGTTTGAAAGTTTAATATAGCGTTTTATGACACATATTATATAAATATATATGAGAATCAAATCGAAATTGGTTGATACAGTATCCAAAATTGAATTGGGTCATTTACAATCGAGTAATCGTTGCGTTGAAAGAATCGTTTCAGCTCTAACTGCATGTACTTATTTTTGAATTGTAGTGTAAGTTATAATATTCAGCAGTTGTTTAACTCTGTTAGCGAAATACTGTTTGAGTGAGAATTCCGTGCATTTAGCTATCCATGTAAAGGTATTGATTTAATGCCAGAACAGTCTTCAATAATTGCAAAGCTTGCACTTTCAAATATCTAATCAACTCGGCTTTCGTGAGAGCTCCCTTTCACTGGCGTACGGAATGGTATCGTGCAAGTTATCCTGATGACATCTACCCACACTGGCACAACTCAATTGGATTTTTCTTTCACTGTCTCCAAAACAATGCATTCAACATTAACTTCGGTACTTATCAGCTTGGAATGCTTTTGAGCTTTGGTTAAAAATTCAGGATGCATCCGTATTGGTCGATGAGGAAATCTATGTTCGTGACATAACATTGCATATCATGTGTCACAGTAGGCATAATGTCGTTTTCTCTACAAATGTTCTGTAATTCTCCCTTAAACGTCGATAGTGCATGCCGATCGCCATCGGAACGAAATAATAAGTATTGGCTATTCGTCTGAAATAAAATGACAAACACAATAAAGCATTATGCATATTTGTTATTTAGGAAAGTAATAAAATCAAACTGTCATTCGATGAAAATTTGGATTTATAACTGGGTGTTATTTAAAACATCTGTAATGATTGACACAAAAATAAATTAGTATTAGGTTTTCAAACTTGAAACGGATTACAGTATTTTGGACAATAAGGAAAGTATATGTCCGTGAAATTTTTGATGCAACATACACACTAATTGTATCATTATGCGGTAAGCATGGGCATATTCAGATACAAAACATTCTGAAGTTTTCCTTACCCCAGTTATGCAACGATTCTACGATTCTGTGTCATTGTCTTTGAACTTTGTTGGCAATGATGAATAAGTAAACACAGCTTGACAACTGCACAGCAAATTATTTTCAAGAAAAGTAGACTCTAAAAGGAAGACTTAATAAACCTCTAATTCAGAAATGTTCATGTAGTTATTTCAAAATTCTAGACCTATGCATATATATTTTGCCATTCACATTTGAACACATTTCCATTTAAAACGTGTTATTCGAGTTTTCTTTTTTAAAATCTTACTTTGATTTAAATAATGATTTGAAATTTGGCACGGTCAATTGTATTCCTATGTGAACCTGAGTCTAAATTTGACAACTCAACAACATAATACCCCAGTCATAGTGTAAAGTTATTACGTTACAGCGCAGAGTAATGCGTGAAGTATCGTAGTATAACGTAGAGAACAACACAGCATAGCGTAGCAATCTACAGGACTCTTGTACAGTTCACGTTGTGATACGTAAAGGCCACCTTGCTTTACGTTGTGCCACGTGTACCGGAACGTGTACGTACGTTGTGGTATAAAGTAGTAATATTTGGAACATGTTCAAAATTCAGATTATTCTTTTACTTTGAACTACATTACTGCCAATTTGTGCCAGGTTGAGGCCACTTTGAACTACGTGCCTGCCATGTTCTACACCGCAGCTAAATGAGGTGATACAAACTTGACACTATGACTGAAATCAAGCCATCCATTCAGGGTATATCACTTGACATTTACTTCTGATAATATCCTCACAGCCTATTTTGAACTTCTGTCGTGCACTGACTGACCTGCTGACTGATCCAACATGTCTCGACATGTTGGATCAGTCAGCAGGTCAGTCAGTGCGGTTAAGATGTACCGATGATCAGTGTCGTTAATTAATACTGCAACGAGTGACGTACAGTCTTTCCAAAGTCACGAGCCTGATCATAATAGTAACAGTTTCATTATGTTATCAAGTATTACCTAATTAAATTGGATACAATTGACCCTTGTTTCCGAATAAAAAAAATCAAATTTTGGGTGAAAACTATCAAACATATGTGCATAGTTCGTTTAACATATTAAATAATTGTTCGGGATGACATGATATTTCATGTAAGATATATTATGTTAGTGCAAAAAAAAACGTGTTTGGGTAATAAATTAGAAACTGACCTTGTTTGCCGAAAATATAGAGGATGTTAGTTTAATGCAGTGAAAGATGTTATTTGATTTCATAAGTGTTCGTGGAAACAATAATTTCACGAGTTGAATTTTCTATGACCACGAATGAAATAAAATACGATCTTAGACTGTATTAAACATTTATTGTTTTTAGTTTTTTAAATTATGCTTTTGAACGATAAATACAAAAAGCGCGAGATGTGCTGACAAGCGTCACAAGTGTTGTGTTCTTTGAGATATATAACGTTAGTGCAAAAAACGTGTATGGGAAATAAATTAGAACTGACCTTGTTTGCCGAAAATATAGAGGATATTTGTTTAATGCAGTGAAAGATCGTATTTTATTAGATAAGTTGTCATAGAAATAATATTTTCACGAGTGGCTCGGCCACGAGTGAAAATATCTAGTTTCTATGACAACGAATGAAATACAATACGATCTAACACGGTATTAAACATATATTGTTTTTCTTTTTTTTAATTACATGTTTTTGAACGATAAACACAAAAAGCGCGAGATGTGCTGACAAGCGTCCTAAGTGTTGTGTATTTTGACGTGATAAATATGAGGTCATTATGATTCCAAAATTGTCGATCACTGTTGTGGTGGGAAAATGGTGCCACTCTTATTGCATCGTTTTCGATTACTTATAGTTGTCTTGAATTTTCTTATGTGTTTTCTGTTGTTTAAAAAGGCCGATGTTTATACTGACGATTAGGGTATTCACATTCTTTCACAAAACACATACAAACAAAGTAGTTCCGTATACCAAAGGGTGTAATTATCAAACATTATCATTTCACTCGACCTAGAGTGAACTGATCTGGTTATCATTCATTGGTATTCTCCACTCATTCACCGCATATTATGACATAAATAGCCCTAGATACAATAGGAAAACCATTGACAATTATATGCAAATTATGGCGTTTCAAATATATGTTGAATACAAGTATATTCATTTTTGTATAATTTTGATATTTGTGCTTTAATTAGAGGCAGGGGATATATTTGAAACGAACGATTTTAATGCACGGCGAAACTATGCAAGAACACATGGCGGCTTTTACGGTGTACGTTAGCTACGAAAAAATAGGCGGCAATAACTGGTAATTCGAACCAAACACCGCATGCGGATCTCCCCTTTTTAGGGACTAATCACAGCCGGAACAAATATCACGTGACCATAGTTGCTTTAAAAAATAAGTATTGTCCACAGGCAAGGAATATAGTATGTCAAATATTTTATTGGTTATTAATTTCAAGTAATTAATATATAAAGAAAATATATTATGTGTACGGTTTTAGAATTTACATTTACTCTAAATAAGCAGAATATTTTTCCAAACTGCTTGCTTCTTTTAGTTTCTCTTGTATCAATGCAGAGTGATACATTTTGTAGCTTTAGTAAAACACAATTTTACTGTTTAAAACAATTGTATATTAATTGAATATATATGAACACATGTAATAAATACAACATAATGATAATTTATGTTAAAAAATCTTTATCAACAGTTGGGTGAGTAAATGGTGACGGCAGTGGTCAACTAAGCTCAGCAGGGTTTACAACCGTGAAAAGTTTAGGTCCGAAAGTGGGCAATATATCAAATAGCTCGTTTTATCTTCTTCTGTTTAGGGGACATTTTAATTAACGCACACTAATTTAAAATGTTATTCCCTGCAAATAACGCGTGTCATATGCATTTTCATGTACCATGACACAAAATTACGTACAAATCGCGAATACATTATGTATTATTATCTTATGGGTGAAAACAATTGAGTAATATAAATTTTCTTATAAGTAACGTACTATATCTTGTTCATTTTAAATTGTAAAAGCAGCTTGAACCAGCTTTCTAAAGCGACGAGACTCGCCACATTGTTTATGTCAACAATTTCTTATTATAATATAATTTTTGACAAACTAGGGACTGATTGCTGCTGCTTGTCCAGCTCATGATAGCACGGTTAACATGTGTTGGTGCACGGGGTCGTACATTTTAGGAATAATTAATAAAGGTTGTATACGTGACAGGTCTAGTGCTAGACAGAAAAAATATACTTTTAATAACCAACTGTTCTTGCTGCTGCTTGTCCAGCACATGATGGCACGGTTGGGTGTGTGTTGTTTAGGAATAATTAATTAAGGTTCTATACATGACAGGTCTAGTGCTAGACAGAACAAGATACTATTGATAACCGCCTAGTCGTATATCTTTTTTACTAGAATACAATGCGAAGAGGGCATAAGTCAGCGTTTACAATTGTACGAGGGATAGTATGTGATTTTACGATAATTATTAGTCTTACATAAAGAATACCCTTTCTGAGTGTTATTTTCCTCGAATGAAATATGTATGCGTCTTCTGTATCTTTTGTGTATTTGCGTTCCTACAAATATATATAGGCATGCATTGTTTTGAATTTGTAGTTGAACTTATAAAATCATCAGTTGTGTGTGTGTATTGATTGCTTGTCCTTGCCATAATGTATTTATTTTGTAAATGGCTAAAGGCATGTTTGTTTTGCCGATCGCAAATAAATCAACTTGAACTTGATTATTATTAGAGCTCCTTACAATTATAGTTTAATTATTGCTTATAGTCATCGCCAAAGAAGGCTGAAGAAAAAATGTTTAGAAGCTTACCTATGGGAAGTGTAGCAATGCAGACCAAGAACACCTTTGCTGGTATCATTTTCTGAAACAAAGTGTAGAATATATATGAAATGTGGCTTAATCATATACCTTCAAAAATCGATTTGTATATTCCTTGAAATCGTTCTTAATTGTTCGCAGTAAGTTTGGGTTTTAATACTACAATGCCACGTGGTCAAGTTCGCATGAAAACCAAACGCGTCGTATATAATGTCATAATGGTTCTGCAATGAAGTAAAATTTCAAGTAAATATTCAGATCGTACATATCGGTTGTAAAACGATGTATATGTCGTATACATTATAATGGTTAATTATGATCCTAGATAAATAAAATTGTTCAGGGTGTTACTAGCATCCATCGCTTGCTTTCGAATTGTATACACTTCATAGTATAGTGATACGATGAATACGACTGCGTGTCTGCAATCGTAACAATTGTACGGCTCAAGCGAAATACACATATTTCGCGATTCTAGAATTTCGAATAATCAAGTAAGAGCGAGTGGAATCGGAGCAGAACGACCGTTGTTCTGCGCGAGATAACACGTCGTAATTACTCGGTATTACATGTCAGCAAGCATCCGAACGAACACACGCGAGGTGACTGGGTGTTATTTCGTTGCGGTTATTATATACCACTTTAAAGTTAAGTGCTTTTTCGTATTATACGACTGATGAGGATAACTGACCTTGTGTGTGCACCTGTTTTATAGTGTCATATGATTGGTTGACCCCAGTCCGGTGTCTGCCGCTCAGCCTCTTTTCACATTTCCATTACTCGCCCGTTATAAAATGGCCTGTATCACCGCCCTATTTGTATCGCTCTGAATAATTCCCGCGCTATTGTTACAGCCATCTACACATTGTTTGTTACTTTTATTATCGCTTTTCGTGCTTTCTTTTCTTTTCCGCTAGCTGGTTTTCCCGATGTAATAGTAGACGTTGTACCATTTTTAGTACACCCTTTATAAGAACTTTTGTTTTAATTTCGGTATGCTTTTCATATCACAAGTTGGATTGTGATAGAGTATCCGCTAAGGTAACATTTTCGATCCGTACTTATATTTTCAGTTTTGTCTTATGCACTTGGCTCAATTTCTGAAATTATTTTGTGTGGGTGTGCCTAGTTTGTGTAGAAAATCTGGCTTTGTTATCAATAAAAACACATCCATCACCATCAACGATCTTTTGGAGATCAGATATAGCCTCGATTTCATGTTCGAATCATCAACGTCTTTCTTAAGTATCACTTTGTGTATTTCCGCTTATTCTATTAGTGCCCAACGTCTCGAACGTGTCTGGGGATATGTCTTTCACACACATTTACTTATCTGTCAGGCTAACGTAGCTGCAAATTTCTTCTATATCATTTGGCGTCAAATACACTTCAGACTTGTATAGGGTCGTTCTTCGATTGTATTTTGTATTGAATAGTAAACATCAATTCCAATCTGCTGTTCTTAAAGAGGTATACATTTATCTTTTTTTTTTCGGTATCGCGATAGTCTTTATATCTTGCGATCAAAAGTTTTGTGTGGACAGTATCATATCTGCATGCTTGGAGGGATACTCGTCCTACTCGTTGTGTGCGCTTTCTATGAAGTGCCTTCAAGTTAATATCGATCTCGTTTTGCAAGTAGCGAATGACAAAATATGTTTCACCATATTTTATGACAGTCTCTCCTAAATTATTTGAAAATAAAAGTATTGTGCATACTGGTACTTATGGGCTCAAGGTTTATGGACCTAGCGCACGACACTTTAATCATGTGTTCTCGTTTCTCACACATTGATCGCCATTTCAATAATTATATTATCTAGTTCAGTAAAGTACATGTGTGCATGTTTGTATGTCTTTCCTGCACGCACGCTATTAATATTCTACATAATTGTTCAAGGTGTTCGTTTACCTGAGCAAATATGCAGTTGAGTTTTTCCTCAGTTAACAAATATGCAAATCACTATTAGTATTTGTAGCGTTCTTTTCTTTGCCACGGCTTACCATTTTTGTCAATTGACCAAACTCACAGAATAATAGTTCAACGATATTTTCTCACAGACGTCAAACTCTCCTAAATCACAACAAACACCACTATATTTCTCATCACCACGTTGCATTGAATAGCCAAACACATAACATAAATATGGTATATTTACAATCAAACTAGCAATGCCTCACACAAAACAAAAATAAAACAACATATTAAATATTTTCCACATTAGACTTGTCTTGAACTTTTTGTAAAATAGTAATGAAATACGAGTATATTGACATAAATGCGGCGGTTGATCATTAAATATCTTCTTTGTTTACATTGACATTTTGACCTACATTTCTTTAATATTAGCACATACAAAGTAATATAATATATTTGGCCGCTGTTCATGTACAAGTCATAAATATTTTTAAAAAATCAGTTATGTGCAGTATTGCAAATTATCTGATATATCAAGAGCAAACTCTCCAGTGTAATTTATTTTCTGGGAATGCTTAGCATTTTTAAGAATATCCAATTTTTTGGTTATCCAAAGGAATCAAATTATGCTGGATTAAGTTATCCAACTTGCGATTGACATCTTCTTACTCAGTCTCAAGTTTGACGACACTTCAAAGAATTGCTTGGAATAAATGATTTCAGTCTGGATATACCAATTGCCTGCAGTATGCTGCCGATCGGTGTTACCAGCGTTTCGTCAGAGGTAGGTATACCACCTTGAACAATTCCGATACAAACAACTTCTCCATCACAATCGTGAACAAACACCGGGCTCCCGGAATCCCCGTGGATAGCGAACGGCTTTCTTTCTAGCGTCTTCACCAGTATTTGATCGTTCAACACGATTATTACCGGTGGTAAACTGCTGCCAGGTAAACGTGCTGCACATGAATTGGGTGAACGGTTTACAATCGTCCCTTTGGTGTAATCCGTTTCACTCCCGAATTTCCAGCACATGTCGTTTCCCAGCGTTGTTTGATCAAATACCTTGCCGGAAGGAAATTCCAAATCTGAAACAGAATATTAATAGAATACATGTATCGTGTGCAGTATACATTTCTGATGTTATATTGCCATGTTGGGTATACGATGTAATGAATCAATTATTAATGTGTATGCGTGTTTTTGCTGCTGTTGTTTTTCGTACAGCATATTCCTTTATGAACATTGAATATGGTTTTTCATACAAATGCTTACATTTGCCGTTATTAATAGTTCTTACAGGAAAATTATGTTCATCGGCCCTTATGGAAAAAAACGAAACATTGGTTATCATATTATAGTATAATGCAAGGGAGTTGTACATTTTCAGTTCATATCAATAATAAAATAGAAATATTGATTACACTAACTTTAACAGCAAGTTAACATAAATCACTTAAAACAATAGCAGGAATTAAAATGTTGTATCGTTGAGTTTGTTGATAATTAAAACGTTGAACACGTGTAATAAGTGTACATCACACGCGCGGTATGTTTCTTTCTCTTTCTCATGCATGTATGCATATCTCTACGTTACGCGTCCTAACTGTTTGCCACGTGTAATTATTTTTATTTTAAAATTTAATTAATAATAAATTAATCACCGAAGAGAATGTTAATGACCATTTGTCCACTTAATTATGTGCGTACTTGTTCGTATGTTTGCGCTCATTGAAACAAACCTCGTATATAAGGGTGCGCATGATGGTATGGTCTGTTTGTGTTCCAGTTATGAACAAAATACAATACACAACATGCACTTGTCCATGTTTCACCAAAAACCGAAACATGCACATACTAAAAATACATTTTGAGCCAAAATATAAATATTAGCAGGTATAATGCAGCTTACCAAATGTTTGTGGCTGTTTTGGTGCTGGAAACTGCCCGCTGTTGGGGGTTCTCTTCTCTAACTGTATTAATGCAATCTCAATTCCTGACTTCTCGTCGACTTCTTCTTTGACAATGATCTCTCTTATACGGCCTATATCATGCGGGTCGTCAGGTTGGTATACTATGTAATCCGGGATATCAGCTCTGAGTCGCACTATGCCATTGTTGTCTATGCAGGTACCAACTTCGGCAGCACTCAGCACTACATGGGCACATGTAATTCCACAAATACCGTACATTCGGTGGTGAAAAAATACACCGAGTGTGCCTTTATTGTAACGTACGATTTGACATCCCATCAGCACATTCTCATGAAAATCCTTGGCATTTTTTGTCAAAGGTACGAACGCTCCTTCTCGAACAGTCACGGGGATGTTGTCATACTGTCTATGAAAAGGATCCTCGTCGATTGGTATGTAACCCTTTGCACGAACATAAAATGCCAGTCGCAGTTCATATTTATTTTGCAAGGCGGGAGTAAATCCCTGAATGAAAGAAAGATGCCGGTGCTTCACAAATAATTCTGTTGATATCTTCCGAATACATCGACGCACAATTTCCTCGTCTTCTTTTCGCAAATCGCCCGATTTGTCTTCATTTCTAGATAGGAAACAATCCAACGATTTTAGAACGCAATCAATTTTTTCATCGCCCTTAAATATTGTTTGAATATCATGTTTTATACTTTTGCCAGTGTGTGTCACGACAAACACGATTGTTGATTGATTATCATAATCATAAGCTGGGTATACATCAACCATATCCTTTAAGGTACGAAGCTAATTACAAATATTTTCACATTCGGTCGCAAGTTCTTGTGAATGTTTTCCATGCGTCAGGCATATATTGCGAAGGCGATCTCTTGTTTTCTTCTGTTGGACGGTGGTCTTCTCCAAAACCCCTAAAATGTGAAAGGATTTTTTTGAGTCGAACTATGAGCAGACATTGACGAATATTCACTACAGTAGCGTCACTGACTGCTGAAATAATGGTTATTGCGAAACAGTATGCACATCATGGACAGTCTGGACATTTAGATAGGGATGATATACGTCATCTTAAATACATCGATTGTAAATGAATTACACGAAAATATTCATGTACGTATTCCGGATATCATTTGTTCAATATTATACATAAGACTTGTACATTGCTCAGCAATTTATATTATTTAAAATGGTAAGTTTAAATATTGCCTCGTAAGCATGTTAATCAAATTTTGAAATAAAGATATCGTCATCGTGTAATTATGTTGTTGTTTTTTTCTCACAATCATGCTGTTTTGAATAGTTTCAATTCAATATTTTTTATTGCGTCAAATGTGTAGCTGATGAACTTAGGTCCATTGTGAATCGTACGCCACTAATGAAAACGTAATCAGGTGTAAAACCTAGATAAAGTCACTTTCAGCAGCTTAAAACTATGTACAAGTACAATATATTTAAAGCGTTTCAATTCTTTTTTTTAAATTCAAAATGAAAAAAAAAGTGTCGATCAAGAAACCTAAGGAGACCAATTCTTTTCCGATTTTCAATTGCTTGATATTTCTTTAGACTACACACATATATTCATTTAATGGCACTCCTACTTGACATTCCGACGTCATCTGAATATACATGTATATAGTGAAAAACGATCATTTGAACAAAACTCAATATTTACCTTGAAAACAAACAATATGATTAATATTAAAAACATTAAACAGTATATGAATGCAAAGACTGTGCTACAAGCTTTTTAACCGTATTAGCAAGTGTTTTAAGTTCCTTAGAGTGGGTTGCTATCAACATGTTATTGGTTTCTTTTGGAAATGTCTTAACATGTATTCCGTTTTCAATTCATTAAGCATCTGGAGTAGCAAAACGGTCAAAAAGGTATATGACAAAATTATCAACCACTGCTGGGAATCGAACCCGGGTCATTCAGAATGCTAGTCCGTGATGCTAACCACTAGGCTGTTGCCTAAGAATGACCGCGTTCAAAATTCTGCCTATTGTAGTTTCTGATATGATTAGTGTATCCGACCTCAATCGTGATACAGTGCCTTTATCCGGAATACTCTTTAAAAATCGACCGCTTCCATGTAATATCCGCTAAAATGTTCTTTATCGTTATAAGGAAGGCCACGTTAACAATAAAATGAGTAAAATACATTCCCTACTAAACAAATTTAGTACTGAAAAATTTATCTTTACATGAATAGGCGATAACGTGATGAATAGGTGAGGGTTAACTTTTGTCTATTCAGCTCGACTGGTAACCAATGATTGTCATTCATTAATGAATTAGGACGTCGCATAACGTACAATTTTATTTTCTTTCGCAAGTACAGTCATATTTGTCCCTACAATGAAAGTTGTTGACTGAATTTTCCCAACATGTCATGTTCGAATCAAATTCGTGATCGTAATGATTACCATATGACATATTAAACGATATTCAAATCAGCACTTCTTACTTTCGAGTAGCCGACTGGCCTAAAGCTGAAGGATCATAGCTCTTAGTTCAATTTGGGAATTGCGGCATCTTTAGTTGTTCTGTGAACAACTGACTAGTCTAACCATGAGGAAATATCAATTTGTATGCTTACAAACGAGTGTTTTAAATAATTACTCGGTACTTCGATAATTGAGATAAATACTCTAATGCTCACATTTTATATATCATAATAATACAAAATAACAAGTGTAACTCGTAGTAACAACGTGCAACAGAAAATTCAAGTTTGTTATCCAATCGCCTGATAAGCATTATTCCATACACATTTTATCGTCAAAACTAAAATAAATGTATAGCCATATAAAAGCGTGATTTGCGACAAAAGAGTGCGGAGACTGTTCTTAAGACACGTAAGCCTCACGAATATCGTGTTTCATCTGTTCACGTAGTGTATTGATCAATGATTATAAAAGTATAATTATACTGTTCAAGCTAGTTTTTCCTGAATACTATGAGCAAATGTGTTCATTAATGTACAACTCAAAGTTCTTTTCGGTAAAGGCAAAATAAAGTAAAAAATAAAATCCTGAGTACACATATATTATTTTTTTCAACAACCAAATACATCTGTACAAAAGCAATATGTATTACCATCGACTTCTAATTACACCCTCTTTGTGAAGAAATGTTCAAAACAACCAGTTATAACGTCAAGTGCGGATGTTTTGAAAGGATTATCAAATCCAAAGGACAGTAAAGGCTACACTACACTATGTTTCTCAAACGCCGCTTCTACAGACCAGAAGCGTTGTCAGTTATTTTAGTTGGCGGAGTAATATGCAAAGAAATGTCTTAAAGTAATGTATGGAGGCAAAGGAAGACACCTGAGTAATTGAAATATTATTTAAAAAAACGGTATATTGAATAAGTATAACCAAAAATAATTTACTATAGCGTCACAAATTAAACGTTTACAGTGCGTTGTTAGAAAGTATGTTTAATAAAATGCTCGTTGGTGGGCGATGAAGGATGGAGACATTTAAAAGTAATGAGCGTTATCGGCAGCGCGAAGACTGTTTTGACTGATAAGATTGATGCAAGTGTAGTGTGCGTCAAGGGAGGTTGTTCAAGGAGTGTTTAATGAGGTACTGTATGCTTTTTTAGAGACTTATGAAAATAAATAAACATGGAACCCCTTTTCGATCTTTTTATGAGGGTACAATTTGCAATGTGTAGTATTCGCCAGTTTCCTTGGTATCTTAAGAGGCGTAACCATCTCTTTGATCAGCTGCATAACACACATATACATTGCAAAAACAATGTAAAACATTGTCTTATTTTAATATTTTCATTTTCATAATGAACAATTATTCTGCTGATAGCGCGAAAGAATCGGTCTTTGTGTGACATCATACTTACACGGAACATAATGTGTTCTAGTGAGAAGAAATATATAACCTTCGTTACCACAAGTATTGAAGTGATGTGTTGGCAATTAGGTTGCACAAATTACGTTTCTCATAAATACGTATCAACACACCCGATTATGAAATAAATTGATGTTAACCAAAAAGCGTATGTATTTTCTTGTTACTGTTTTGTGACGAAGATTTTTTTTTTTCATTACTTATTTTAGATTTGTAGTGAGGACATACATTGCGTAAAGTTCAATCCAGGCATTATGATATATGTGCTATTTAGCTAAACTGATTTAAAAAGAAACAATAAAAACAAACAAACAAAAATCATTTAAATGTTTGAATTGTCGACCTACAATCCATGATGTACCTTAAAGTTGTTTTGAAACACATATTTTAACTATATATTTAACTTGACAATTGCCATTTTGTACACGAACTCGAGCAGCAAATATTGACACATTTTTATACACAAATCAGTTAATAGATGCATGTTTATCAGTTGTTTCAAGCAATAGTTGAAATAAGGATTATTGCATACACTGTAATTATAAAATCGTCTCTACCGTTCATAAAATACTTTTTTTAATAAGCTACATTACATTGAATTACATTACTTATTGAATTATAAACAACAACAAATCAAAATTTGCAATTCTTATTTTAAAAGTGTACTGATTCCAAGCATAGGTTGACTGTATTTTTATTATGATTGTGTTTGAATGTTTAATTATAAAACCCTAAACCTAATCTCGATGACGATTCCTCTATGACTTTATTTTTGAAACATTTTATATACCCGGTATACTTTAATTATCATATTGGTATATGCATTGAATTGACAATATTTCAACTGTTCGCATATTGCGGTGAATGATAAGTCCTTAAAAGGCACTTGAAGAAATCTTCGTTACGTTTTACTCTACCAAAATATCCGGTGGTAAGCTCTGCTATGTTAAGCTATTGTAATTATAAATATACCAAAATTGTCTCGAGTGGTTGCATTTCTTTCCATAGCAGAATTATTATCATGCCGTATCGACGGTAACACAGTTATGTTGAAATAACCTGTTTTCAAATAGGCATTACATCTTTAAAACAGACCAGTCAAATTTCCCGCCTCGATAAAGCGTAACATATCAACTGGATATATTCCAGCGTTTGTGTTTTAAGTCAAACATTTTGCTGTTTTTATAAATTATTATATTATTCCTAAACGCATGTTCCTTTAGGGCATCTCAAAAATGCCGTCAACAATTTATACGACTAACCTTCAGTTGGTTCAACTATAAATTTCAAGCTTCAAGCTCGTTTCCTATTTTCTTTTCAAATAATAGTTTAATTAATAACATAATAGCTACAGGAACTAGACGTGTCACAGACACAGATGTCCCCATGTACAACACATGTTTGGACACATGAAAAGAGCATGTCGCCAACACTATTTTTTGCCTCGAAAAATGAATTGTCATATATAATCTATATCGGAAACAATGAAAAGAGGTCAAAATTCCTCTAAAATTTGTCTCAGCCAAAATTCCTTCCTTAACGATTATCTACGCATAAAGGTTCTACAGCTGTAAATGTTTGAGCGAATTACACACAACAGTTAAAGAGGAGTTGAGCCCACACAATTTCGGGAAATCCATGCTTATTATGCCGTACTGTTTGGGTTTAAAGTAGAAATACACACTTGGTGTAACAAAGATATGCCTACTGGTGCACAATTATGCCTGCGGGTGCATTTTCTTTTTGACCCTAAATATTGCCCTGCAGGAAATAGTTCAGGAACCAATCGTAAAGTTATTTATAGATTATATATAATGTAAAACAACAATTGATAACTGAACTGTGAGTTTATTCTCACATTTAACATATAAAGTTTAAAACATATTACTGTTACAATGTCGGAGCTTAAGTAACATAACTGTATGCCGTATGCGTCAATTCATAGAAAATACAAATGTACCACCTACAAAAACATTATGCATAACGATTAATCGAAATTTGGACCAATTATCTTGAAACCTATTTCTGGGTATAAAATATAAGATCACCAAACAATGAACAATCCTGTTTAAGTATATCAATTCGCATAATATTTGATCACATGCTATACCTTGTTTTCCGTGTGATACAGCCATTACGGATATATTTACTCTACAAATTTGTAAGATAACATTTTGAACGTTTTAATTGGCTAAATATTCTTTGACTGATCAATCACATGACGTTATTTCGGTGAAATGGCGTTGTTTCGGAGATTCTAATGTTTCTACTTAAACAAATAGCATACTTCAATGTTCGATGCTACTAGTTTTATTTTCGATTGTTCATATTTTCTGCAACACGATTTTATGAAAATTACGTACTTCCTGCATCCGAATCGATTAAAACAATCACAACCTACTAAACGTGTCCTTCTAGCTTAACAAACTAATTCGAATACTAGTTCTAATGAATTACTCAAAGCAAACAACAATTCTTAATAAACCGTATTTTTCTTAAATCCGTCCTGGTTACAAAAGATTACAAAACACTAAATTGCATTTTCTTTATAAACAGGCGTCGTCAACATGAAATGACGTCATGTCAATACACAACTTTTAGGATTTATCATACCACTATGCTGATATCAGCCTGATACAAAGGGGCCTGATATATTTTTTATATCAGGTAACAGCGTTTATAGCAGTCAATGTTTTGTGATACGTTTATTCGAAATCAACACCTAAGTCAACATTTTTAGAACAGTTAATTTAGTTTTAACAAAACAAACAATTCGATACCAAGAACATATATAGGTGATTATTTGTAATCGTCATAAATCACAAAAATAATTATTTTTAAATATTCACATAAACCAACACTTTGGTAGTGATATGACGTCATTAATGGAAAAATTAATCATCCATAAAAAATTATTTCAATACATTCAAAATAAATGAACTAAAAGGCACTACACAGCATCCGTTAACGTTGTACCAAACACATTTTTACCAAAAACTGAACACACTATACTCAATATTGACACGATCTTGAAAGTGTCGTATTAAAATACACAACTCCAAAATGGCGTCTCCAAACAGTTTGGCGATGTGTGTTCTTGATCGTTGCAATCTAGTTCTTAATTGCATTTGCATGAACATGTAAATTATGTATTCGTAGAGAAAACCGTTCATTTATCATTACAAAATATTAATAGTATCATCCAGTCAACTTTTAGAAATCCATATCTACATGTACGTGAACGTGTAAAAGCCGGTTCAGCAAAATCAGCGCCGCTCTTAGTGTTTAAATATATAAAAATGAGCTCGTTTGGTGTAGTTTTAAGAACAATATGGAATGATAAATAAAAAATGGGTAAAACCTGTTATTGTGTGATATATCACGTTCGGCGCACAAAACAATAACGTTATTTTAATATAACCATCACCCGATATGTTACAAAAGATCAGGCAGTAACCTGATATTCTCTATTAATCAACATCTTTTAATAAAATTATAAGGTGTTTCTTTTTCGTTTAAAAGCATTTGATCACAAAGATCTGACAGTCGTTGTCATTTCAAACTCTTTTGTTTAACTCGTCAAGGAAATTCGTTAGTAAGCTCGCCAAAGGCTTGCTTATTAACACAATTCCTGAACTCGTTTAATAAAATACGGAATTATAAAACAACTCAGATTTTACATGTATAAAGCAACATGTTTATATTTCATATATTTATAATTCACATAATCATAAGATGTAGTTATAAAATTTCACAGTTTAAGATCTTTTTGTTGGACCTTTTTTTACCCTGTATCTACAAGTTGTGGTTACCCCTTCAGTTATCGCTATTTAACAATTGTCGATAACACGATTACATTATCAACCTCCATTTTCCGATTCATTTAAGAATAACTTACAACGTGCTAACTGTCCCTTAAGTAGCTGCTGCCCAAAGTGTTTCCTGTCGTAATTATTCTGTGCCTTTTCTGCAACAAAAGTTTTAATTTCAGGAGAATTTATGCTTTTATTTTCTACACGTGTTGTTTGTCTTGTTAAAATAATTATTTTTTGGCCAGTTTGAAAAACGAACGCCTCTTTTTTACATGTTTTTCTATATCCGAATGCGTTGGAAAATAAAAATTAAATTTATAACGCTTATGCAACTGGTCAATTTGTGTTTATATTTTAATATGTTGGCGTTAATTTTTCCGCACAATGCCGTCTTACGATGAAATAGAACTATTTATAAAATACAATACACATAAAATTAGTTTTACAATGTATATGAAATCAATGTTTAATTATGTATATGTTTTGTTGTATACAATTAATGTACAACAAGAAATGTGTTCTTTTTCCAATAGAACATGATAAAACATGATATATCTGTTGTATGGTCGAAACAGTCACTGGAATAGTCATACTTATACTGTATACATTAACAGCATTTAACGTTATTAAGTAAATCAATTGCACTTACTGAATGCACCAGTCGCTAGTATGGCTAACAATTCTTTTTTTCGTTCTGGATCCATTTGACTTTCCTAAAAAAACAAACAGCCATTATATTTAAATGTGTTGCATATATTGGTTTGTCTAAATGTGTGTTTTGTCACGATTATGATTTGTTATTCACGTCATCATTTATACCGCTATACATCACACTAAAATTATATGACTTTAATGAAGTATTAAACATATGGCGATTCAATCTGGAAAAGGACATTTGTTCATAAATAATGCGAAGCAAAGAAAACGCCATGACAAATGTTCTGAATCAGAACATAATTTAAATATATGTTTATTTTTCATACCTATTTTTGAACGATGATGTAGCGATGTTAGCAAATGTACAACACGTTGACGATGTACTTAATTTGCCTGAATGAACCATGCAAATCGCGGCAAACAGTGCTAAATATGTTTTGACTATGCCAATTAAATAAACTAACATAAAATGACATTTTTTGTCTGAAATTCTATTTAAGCCGGACGATTATTTTTATGACATAAACAAAAGGCAATACATTTTATTGTACGGACACTAAACATTATCGAAAACTCTTAAAGCTAATATATGCCACTATTTTTAATACTAAAGTAGAACAATACCTGTATAATCGCAATAATGTTTTCATTACTCAAAGATGCATTTGATTGGGACGGTACAGATATATCCTCTTTATCGCCTGCTTCATCAGAGCGGTCCATGGAATTAGTGCCATTCTCAATTGTTTCGTCACTTGAGCTGTTGGCATCCTTCTAAAATTAATAAGGGTACAATTACTTATTCAGTAGATTCTCCTCTCTGTTTCAGACATGTTAAAACGCAAATTAATGTACACGCATGTGTGAACCTTTGACCCTAAACTCAAACGCAGATAAAGAGATCAGCTACTAAGCGCATGCGTGTCACAGTTTAACCAGTTTAAACCCTTTGGCCCTTTCACCATGTTGACCCGAGTTCCAATGATAGTGTTTATAAAATTTTATCTTGTAAAATGTGTTGGTTTCTGCTCTGAAATATATTACCTTAGGAGCTGTTTCTGCGTGTCTTCTTGTATAAAGAGTATGCTGAGCTGGAATATTTTATTTATGTTGTATGTAAGCTACTACAAGTAACTATCGTTTTGCTTTGAGTTATTTTACTGTGCATTTATATTTCATCTTTTGCAAACATGTTTAAGCGTGTTTTATACTGATACAGCTCGAAGCAAATTATATGTTATATTTAATTTGCTTTACATCTGATATATAAATTAACATACTGGGTCTCAGAAATATAGCAGCAGATAACGCATTAATGACTAAATCACATCACAGATTATCAATGAGAATTATTAAAACAGTGTGACGAATGATGTTCGCAAACGTATTCTAGAAGGCAGTGTTCATAGAAGTTAATTGTGTTAAACGAGTTTATAATTGTCCTGGATTAACGAAAATGTATCATTTGACTTTGAACAGACAAATAAGTATATTAAAATTCTCTAGTGTCCCGGAATATAGACTTACTTTATTATTAGGCTCTTCGGATTCTTCAGACCCTTTTGGTGTGTCGACGAGTACATGTTCATCAACCCTTGGATATTCTTTTTCAACTACATCATGAGTGGTGCGCTGTTCTGATCCCTATTAATGAACTATCTAGCGTTATATAATATGATAACCACCGTCAAAGTTGTATAAAAACAATTGTACAATATTTTTTTAATGGAAGCATTCCGAAGTATCGTTACGTTGCTTTTAAGATTCTTTATTGTCTACACGTAATACATGTTTCGTTTACACGTTTACAAGTCTTCACGTTTGAAGACTAAGAAACTATTACTAATTAATTATTTACCACGGAAACATTCTTGCAAAACATACCGTTTGAAAAACACCGCTTCAAAACAAGTCAACAAGCGAACTATCGTATCACATTGAACCCACAATAACGACATGCTTTTTGCGAAATTTGTTCACAGGTGTGCGATCTATAAGTTACCTTGATGCATGTAAAACTTTCACATCATATCTACTTACACTTTCCACATCCATCTCAGGTTCGTTTGTCCTGTCAACAGGTTCAAAAAATTGATTCGCCAATTCCAAGTCATCCGACTCGTTGCGTCTTTCTACCAGAACTTTAATACACCCCACCGCAACCTCATCAGGTTTCTGCAGTAAAAAACATCCACGGCATGATTTCCGTTACATTTTGTGTGTAGAACAAAAGCGGACTTTCCGTAATATCACCGAAGGGGGATACATACATCTATATTTCATTATACCCCAGCTTTTGAAGAACGGGAGCTATATAGGAATCACACATTTTGGTAAGTGCATCTGTACGTTCATATTTCGTTTCCTCTTCATAATCTCTTAATGCATAGAAGAATATTATTATAGCGTCTGACTGTTATTCCCCATCAACAGACGATATGTTGTATACATGCCGAATGATTGCTGTCAAAGCAAAAGGTAACAATTCAGGGTCAAAAGTCAAATATATGTATTTTTATTCGCTGCATAACGTCTCAGAACTTAGAAGGCTGTTAATATGACTTGATAGCAGTATTTCTATGACCAGATGATGTGTCGCATATTTGTATGTTATTTCCGCGGAATAATTTCTAAATGCAATTTAATATATCTTCAGATTATTTTCCCCCATTATCAGCTAATGTGTCACGTTCATCACTTTTGCTGATATGGTAAGAACCAAGTATGTAGCTTAAAGTTCAAGAACGCATTTAGAGTGAACGGTAAAATATAAAAATATTTCGTTATTACTTGGCAGAAAAAGCAGAAATACATTTTCAGCCAGTCAGATCGTGGATAAACACCCATTAAATATAAGAATGAATCACAAAGAGCATGATATTATTTTATACCACGTGGTTCAGATCTAGTCCCGCTTTCCAGGCTTTAGTAGTTATCATGTGACACTTTTGCATCAACTTGTATTGCGGTAAAAAGCACGGGATTATCGTGTATGAACGTAATATTTTATAGGTTAAGAACCAAAATCTTAACCGAAATGAATGTCTTAATATGCTCTAACTCTAACGAGTTTTTAAGGCTTACAACATCAATACACTCAATGTGAATTTGCGGAAACGCTTGTCTAATTATCCGATATCCAAGCCTTTCCTTCTTTATGGTTTTCTTGTTTTACTGTGTTTCACATCAATTTGATTGTTTTAAATTTATTCAGCATACACGCTTGCATTTAAGCTCTTTATAAGTAAAACCGTGGCGTAAGAACCCATCCAGATAAAGTTTAACATTTCCAACTAAAGTATGGAATCGACACAATACTGTATTGTTCTGAGGAGTTATATGAATGCCGATTTTGGTTTGTTGAAGTGTTGAAAAAAACTAGAACATAAATTGTAATCCGGTAAATAAACACAAAGTTTTGTCTCCAGATGATACAAATAAACACTTGTAATAAAACACATTTATTTAACATTATGCGCATGTTGATTTTATCGTTGTAAAATACAAAAAACGGAATTGAAAATGTAACAATACAATTTAAACATCGATGACATGCCAAGTAGAATGAAAGGTTATTTAAAGGCCTACATCGTATCTTGCTTGAGTTACACAATTTCAGCTAAAGCTATCTTAAAGATATTTCCTTAGCATTAGGGAACAGTTTAACAGTTTCTTGAAGTAGGGGACATCTTTTCAATTGTTGCCCCGAGGCCTTAGATCGTGGGCAACATGTGCAAATGTTGCCCCGAATACTGTAGATAAACAATTTGACTATTCCCAAATGACTATATAAAATATCTGTTTTATTATGTACTTGCAATGAAAAATAAAAGGCAACACTTAATTAGTTTATATTCCACGAAAACTAACATAACGATCTTGGTGTATCACAACTACAAAATTGGCCAATATTTAAACTGTATCCTGCTTGTAACAGTCAGTAGCTGTCAGTTTTACAGTGTGCAACGTTCTCCGCAATTTGGTCCCTATTGAATAATGATACCGGCAACATAACTAAACAAAACCGTGGACAATTACAAAATATTGCCTGTTTGGAGGAGCTCGTTTCAACAAAGTGGTAAACAGCTAAAAAGGCGTAATTATCATTTTCATAGTAAAGTAGTTAATAATCCAAATTCTTAAACATTCTGCAATCGAACATTTATTAAACAAACATGCATAATTAATTAAAGGAACATTACTGTGTTAAATATCGCATAATGCATTTCAACTAGTGTTGAGCGCGCAACAATCCGAGGAAATTCTTTAATCTATGTATAAACATGTCAATAATATAATCGAAATATTATGCCGTAGTGTTTAGGTTTAAAGTAGAAATGCACACTTGGTATAACAAAGATATGCCTACCGGTGCACAATTATGCCTGCGGGTGCATTTTCGTTTTGACCCTAAATATTGCCCTGCAGGAAATGTTTCAGGAACCAATCGTACAGTTATTTATAGATTATAGATAATGTAAAACAACAATTGATAACTGAACTGCAAGTTGATTCTCACATTTAATATATAAAGTTTTAAACATATTACTGTGACAATGTCGGAGTGTAAGTAACATGATGTATGCCGTATGCGTCAATTCATAGATCATACAAATGTACCACGTACAAAAACATGACGCATAACGATTAACCGAAATTTGGACCTATTATCTTGAAACCTATTTATGGGTATAAAATATAAGATCACCAAACAATGAACAATCTTGTTTTAATATATCAATTCACATACTATTTGATCAAATGCTATACCTTGTTTTCCGTGTGATACATCCATTATGGATATGTTTTCTCTACAAATTTGTAAGATAACGTTTTAATTGGCTGAATATTCTTTACTGACCAATCACATGACGTTATTTCGGTGAAATGGCGTTGTTTCAGAGATTCTAATGTTTCTAATTAAACAAATAGCATACTTCAATGTTCGATGCTACTAGTTTTATTTTCGATTGTTTATATTTTCTGCAATACGATTTTATGAAAAGTACGTACTTCAGATCCATTTGGTGTGTCGACGTGTACATGTTCATCAACCCTTGGATATTCCTTTTCAACTACAACATGAGTGGTGCGCTGTTCTGATCCCTATTAATGAACCATCTAGCCGTTATATAATATGATAACCACCGTCAAAGTTGTATGAAAACAATTGTACAATATTTTTTTTAATGGAAGCATTGCGAATTATTGTTACGTTCCTTTTAAGGTTCTTCTTTGTCTACACGTAATACATGTTTCGTTTACACGTTTACAAGTCTTCACGTTTGAAGACTGCGAAACTATTACTAATTAATTATGTACCACGGAAACATTCTTGCAAAAAATACCGTTTGAAAAACACCGCTTCAAAATAAGTCAACAAGCGAACTATCATATCACATTGAACCCACAATAACGACATGCTTTTTGCGAAATTTGTTCAAAGGTGTGCGATCTATAAGTTACCTTGATGCATGTAAAATTTTCACATCATATCTACTTACACTTTCCACATCCATCTCAGGTTCGTTTGTCCTGTCAACATGTTCAACATATTGATTCGCCAATTCCAAGCCATCCGACTCGTTGCGTCTTTCTATCAGATCTTTACTACACCCCACCGCAACCTCATCAGGTTTCTGCAGTAAAAACCATCCACGGCATGATTTCCGTTAGATTTTTTGTGTAGAACAAAAGCGGACTTTCAGTAATATCACCGAAGGGGGATGCATACATCTATATTTCATTATACCCCAGTTTTTGAAGAACGGGAGCTATATAGGAATCACACATTTTGTTAAGTGCATCTGTACGTTCATATTTCGTTTCCTCTTCAAAATCTCTTAATGCATAGAAGGATATTATTATAGCGTCTGACTGTTATTTTCCCCTTCAACAGACGATATGATGAATACATGCCCAATGTTTGCTGTCAAAGCTAAAGGTAACAATTCAGGGTCAAAAGTCAAATATATGTATTTTTATTCGCTGCATAACGTCTCAGAACTTAGAAGACTGTTAATATGACTTGATAACAGTATTTCTATGACTGGATGATGTGTCGCATATTTGTATGTTATTTCCGCGGAATAATTTCTAAATGCATTTTAATATATCTTCAGATCATTTTCCCTCATTACCAGCTAATGTGTCACGTTCATCACTTTTGCTGATATGGTAAGAACCAAGTATGTAGCTTAAAGGTCAAGAACGCATTTCTAGTGAATGGTAAAATATAAAAATATTTCGTTATTACTTGGCAGAAAAAGCAGAAATCGTTTCAATTAACTTGGCATAAATAATCGACATGAGATAATATAAGAACCAGGCCTGCAGATTTAAAGTCACGGTCTAACGTTAAGGTCAAAGGTACATTTAAAAAATGTGTTCGAGTAATGTATTGAACCGACACAGAGGGATTCTGTTATAGCTTGAACCACAATGCTCACCATCATGAGAGGATGTGTCCCCTGGTAGGAAACAGTATGTGGGCCAAGCTCACACGTGCATGCATATACGATTGAACTTTGTGTAGGAAGTATAGTTGTGTCAGTCAATAAATGATATTAAAATTACCAGTCGGGTGTGATTATCATTATGTCAAATGTCAAATTAGTTGTCCAGGGCATATACTGCAGTCTTCTTTTTGCATATCAACACCAATGTTTACTAAGATCTAAGTCATTAAATTACTCAAAATATTATTCTGTATTAATGCACCTCGACTGCAAACATTTCGCCTTCTATATATGGGGGTATTAGTCACCTGATAGTACTGGCTGTTGTTAAAACTAATGTACACTACGTATTATGGGTAGGTATACATTATACATACGGAAATCGATGAAAAATGTCAGAAACAAAATTGACTTATTAAATTATAAACGCACTGTTAATAACATTAGTATGCAACCATTACTTACTTTATTTAAATAATATTTTTTTATCAACGAACGATGAAACCTTGCCTCTTTGTAGTGAGATCATTTTAGTTCCATACCTGAGCAACAAAAGGTTCACGCTCTTGTGGGGAATCACCAGCCTCTGTAATACAATACGCCTTTATATGCTCATTTCTTCACTGATAACAAAGCAAGATTTTCGACACATTGTCGAGCATATACAGTTGTTTTAGACATGTATATGTCCAGACACGACGAATGGACAGTTATATATGGCATTCATATTTTTATTTTATTTTTTTAAGTATATGGATGTCCTTATTTTTTATTTACAATTTGTCGGTTGATTATGTATGTCTTTGATAATGATAATATTTGCTTTGGCTAAATATTTATTAGTTTGTATGCTCCCCGAACAAGTATCGCCACTTTGTCCGTCCTTCCGTACGTCAGTCTGTCCTTCCGTCCCATTTTCTTGTCCGGCGTATATGTCATCAATTACTGACTAGAAATCAATGAAACTTCATTGGAAGCTTTATTTCCAAGAGAAGGTGTGCACCGAACAATGACATTCCGCTTTAATGATTTATAGGACTTTCTGAAGATTTATGAAATAAACATTTAGTGCACAAATTTTGTCCGGTCCATTTCTATGCAACTACTGGTCTGAATTAAATCAAACTTTGTAGGAAGATTTCTACATAAAGCATTGATTGCACAAAAATGTTCTGTGTTTACTATTTAAACGCGTCGATAGGACAGTATTAAATGAAACTTTAAAGGAGTATTCATTACCAAGAGAACGTGTGCACTGAACCAGGACGTTCCGTTTCAATGATATTTCTTAGAATTATAGGATAAGTATAAAGTACACATCTTTTGTCCAATCTATTTCTACATAACTTCTGGCCAGATTGCAATTAAACTATATGGAGAGCTTTATTACGAAAAGAAGGTGTGCACATGCACAACCAGGACGTTCTGATTTTATTATTTTTCTTAGAGTTTTTGAACTTTTCTGATTTCTGAAATTAGAATATATTGCACAATTCTTGTCCGGGCTATCTATACGCAATTTCTGGCCAGACTACCATGAAACTCTATGTGATGCTTCATTATAAAATGAGCTATGCACAGCACACGATGTTACCTTTCGGTTATTTTCCTTGGAGTTATGGGACTTTAAAGGTTGCTGAAATTAGTGTATTGTGCGCAATTATTTTCAAGGCTGTTTCTCAGCAACTATTAACCAATATTGAATAAAACATTTATGGGAAGCTTCATTACCAAGAGAGGTGTTCGCTTTACCAAGATGCTTCGCTTCAATGATTTTTCTTACAGTTATGGCACTTCCGAAATTAATATATAGAGCACAATTGTCTGGACTCTGCTCTTCAGATTGCCTTCCATTACTTGGCTGAACACATTGGGGAGCACCCATTAGTTCACTAATATCATTGTTTATATATGCTGGCTACCGATTCCGTATTTGTGACGGCCAGTATACTACTATATCAATAACAATGATACGAGGTGGCGTAGGTTTACATTATGAATGAAAGTAAGCAAGGTTACAAAAGACCGCGAACTAACCTGGTGTCTTTCGGCTATTCCACGATTTCCTTATCACAAAAGTGATAGCTGTAATTAATGCACAGAAACCCACGGTTGAGCCAATTATTGTGCCAATTATTGTCCCCATATTTGCACTGCTGGACTGGACATTCCTCACATCGGATGTAACGTCTGCAAAACCTTCACATACAAAAGGTAATGTGTATTTAGTACAATTGAAATACATCTATAGAAGAACACCAACGAATGCAAACCATGCACCCATTTACGTAATCCGAAACATTCTAACTGGTTGCCGAATTGGATTCTATGGGTTGCGTTGTAGAGCTGGGGGCGAATAGCAACACATATGTCAAATAAATAAAATCAACTAAAAAGTAGGAATGGGGACAAATATCAAAACTCTATTCAAATATTCGAATTCAGTATTTGAATACTATTCGAATATTCGGTCATATGAATAGTTATCTTTTTGTCATCCCCAAAACAGTACAGATTATAATAATAATCTGACTTTCGTTGCAAACCAACACGTTGACAGAGTTATGACCTTTCTTTACTTAAAATCACACGAAATATGTTTTTAGAAAATTGCTAATGAAGGCTAAACATATAAAAACTAGTTTTGCTCCATAAGTGAAACATCATAAAATATAGATCAAGTTTAACTTTGGTTACAAACCACTTAATGTTGAACCAGTTATGGCTGCTTCTGAATTTTGTTTTTCCAAACACACTGTTAAACATTCAAAAATTAAAGCATTGTCTTGGTGTCCTGTTCTTCCGAATGGATGCCATAGTTTTGTGACAAGACCATATTGTGGGGGAATATCCGTCCCTCATGTGACCTTTCTAGTTTGTTTTAATTTTGATATTCAAATAGTTGTATTTTATTCGAATAATCTGTCAGATATTCGAATAATCGAATATTCGATGATTCGTTGACAGGTAGTTTAGGGGAAATATATGACATGCAAAGTGCATCTGAAGGCAAATGATGATTTGCATTTTGTTTTGTATTTTTTATATGGATATAGAGCAAATCGATTGGAATGCATCAATACTTATGATTGTTTACGTCGTTTGGAACCGAAATAGAAGCAACGTGTTTATGTGTGATTTTCTACTACATGTACCGGTATACCGCAATATTATAAAATCATCGGTAGTATAATTCATTTCACTTAAGAAAATCCATTTATGTGTTGAATAATATTAATAGACAATATTGGCAATCTTACTCAACTTATTAAATTTCAAATAAATGACCCCCTTATGGTTTAGCGCCTAGACTCGGATATATTGTTATATATTGGATAGTGACAATAGTGTATTCAGCACCGTTCTTTTATATCAGTATACACTTATTTGTCATGAGAAATAACAGTTGCATTAAAGAAGCAGTCCAGAAATATATATATACAAATACAAATTTGCAGAAATCGTTTTTAATAGATATCTTCTTGATCAAAATACAAAACAAAAACGCATTGATATCGGTAAAATGTCGTTTTGGTAAAATTGTATCGTATAGTTATTTGCACCTGGTGATGCCTCTGGACAAAATCAGCGTATACATTAGTGCATATTCCAATCGTACCAATCGTTTTCTAACATAAAGATTATACAATTCCTTTGGTAAATAAGAAACAGTTTGCATTCGAATAAACGTCCTTAACGTTTATTAGAACTGATGTCATTTTAAGATGTATTGAATTATATACTATGGACTGCAACTTTAATTATTATCACAGCACCGCGTGAGATGCCCACGCCTTCCACGCTTCATTACTACTTGTATTATTGTGTCTACAAGACCTAACTATTATGTTTTAAGTACTTACGTACCGTAGCATGAAATATTGTGGCTAACGTATTCTTTTACATTGTACAACTCAGCGCACGTATAAGTTCCACACTGGTCTTCACTGAGATTAAGTATTGTCAGTATACAGCTGCGATTTCTCTTTTGTATTATGTAGATGTCTTTAAAGGTCTCATTCCTCCACACAGCATCAATATCGAGTTCACATTCTGCTATTACGACAGTTTTGGTAAAATTGCGGTGTGTGAATTCGAACACTATTCCGTGAAGATCGCTGTGACATTCTATTGGTATCATCATTCCATTTGTGATATTGTTGTCTTCTGGTGCTATGATACTTAGTCCGTTACAATGCCCTAAATAGTATTCATATCAATCAACACACAAGTATCGTATAACGTCACTATTCATATATGTTTAAAAGAAGGATTCATAAAATGGAAAAAAATGACATGGTCAAAACATGTTGTAATCTATTCCACAATAGTGAATATAATACAAAAAGAAGTACAATAACATTACTTTAGAAGCAATATAAATAAAATTACCGGTCTTTGAAAATAGCAAAGCGTTTCAAACGCAACTTACAATCAAATAATGAGACATTATTCTATCTATATCGTTCAACTTCTTTCGTATATACGTAAAATAAGTAGTTTGTAACAGTAATTAAATGTTATAATATTAAAAGTATATCTGCCTTGTTAGAACAAAACATTCATTTAATGGAGGTAAACAATACATTAAATTAAGAATTGAATATCATTTTAGCTGCATTAATAGTGAAACACACTTAGTATTATTACTTGAATCCCAATATCAAAGACAGCAGGCACACAACACAAAATACAACACAAAATCATTAAATAGACAAAAAAAATACAGAAAAAGTGATTTACGTTAAAGTTTTCAGACTTCAAATTATCAATATACTGCACTGTGTGTTTAAACCGATTTCAAGGTGCTTAATTCCCAATAGTAATCAAGGTACATGTATATTTAAGTATTCAATACAGCTCACATCGAAGCAATTATTATGCACATTGACCGGTTACCATTAGATTTAAGCAGAACATGAACATATGTTCACACTGGTTAGGAAAATGACATCCAGTTTAACGAAAGGGTTGTCGCTGAGGTAACGCGTGTCCTCCCTGTAAAAATGGCCTATAACGTAAAAATTTCGAACGTGTGTATTCAGTATTTGAATATGTCTCAGTTTTTGCATAAACTATTTTCAAACTACTTCCCTTTCGGAACCGCCACATGTGTCCCCAATACGCGTAAATGATTTAAAGTAGGCAATATATACAATTGTAAAATTTGATCCTGAAGCAATTTACGTGTAGAGCAAGCGTTCATTGTATTCTTGTTCTGGAGGTCATGCGTTGTATAATCAACGGGAGTCACTCTCGTTGTATTTCAAATACTTACTAATTTAAGTAAATATACGACATTAATAGAAATATTTTGTCCGGATATTACATACAAAACGTTTAACTCAGTAATGTGTCGTGATAGACTGTTATTAATTGCGTGTGCGAGTGCAAATCTCGTAACGTTTCACTTGTTGGGATCACGTTTTCATTTACACGTAAAACTGTTTCAGGTTAAACTTTTACACCGGTATGTCTTCTCTTAATTTAATCATATGTGCGTATTGGGACCGTTCCGTAAGAACAGTTGTCTGAAAAGATTTTATTCAAAAAGGGAGAAATATATAATATTGAAGATCCAATCTTCGAAATGTGTACATTATCCGCCATTTTTACCTGGAAGCACTGCGTTACGTTAGCGAGAATCCGTTCGTTTAACTGGAAGTCCGGCCTTTTTTCCTAACCAGTGTAATGTTGTTCTGTAAAAAGTCCTTCAATTTCTGCAATTAACAGCATTCAAATAAATTAGTGCGAACATATTAACACGCCATATATGAATCCATTACACATTGTTTGTACACGCTATTCAAAAAAATACTTTACTTCACACGTGTTGTTTATCCAGTGACATTTCCTTAAAAATGAGCATTTTATGGTCTCTTTTAAAGTTCCTTTTTAGCGCTGTTTGTAACACGGAATACACACTGCAAAACACCAGACAAGTTAATTTTTCGAATCCTACGCAATCCACTTTTTATAATATAAAACACTGTGGAATTGTCGGTGCTTTACCCACTGGACTATTAAAGCTGGTATTATCATGGAGCAATACTAGGTTACGAATTTCACAGTTCACATGGTCGAATAAGCTTGAATTAACATTATGACGCTTATTTCGGTTGATCGGTTCATATAAAACTACCGCACTCAGTCGCCGTTTAATGTATTAATATTAGGCATGTATCCATGCCAAAAGTTCTTGTTTACTCACCTATCATGCGGAAAGCACAGATAGCAGTCAACAGCAGCACAAGGATATATAGTGTCATCTTGTCCTGAAAATAGCTCCATAGATAAAAACACATGCACAAACCTAATAAGTAAAAGAAAACAAACACCATGATCCCCTTCACCAACACAAACATAATTCGGTACATTTAACATTATTTAACAAAGTGATATACGTATCTTATCATTCTCAATTTAACAAATTAGTGAATAAATGAAATACCTACATTAAAATGAATATGAACAATATCAGAAAATATCATTGTTAAATATCAATTTTTCTCCACTCAATATTTGTATTTTACTTAAAGAGCATATAGTTTACACACGGTAGTTCAAAATGGTCACTTACTACACGACTTTCTGCAGGACCGTTTTTTTTAAAAACTCAACTCAACTTTCTCGATTAATTCCTCAATGTGTCTGTACTTTTAATTGTAGTTTTAATGAACACTTTGTACATTAAATACAAATCTCACATTGGGAAAACCCAGCATGATTTAAAGGAATTCCCTCGTTAAAGTCCCGGTACGATAGTGCAATCATCATTTCAAAGACCTAACAAAATCAAAAAAATCACTGTATTGATTGACAAATCCCCCTCGTCACACAATGCAACATGTACATATGTAATATAAGGGAAAAACCTTGGTACTATTGAAGAACGTTATGTTTAACACTTTCCGCAGTTTGAATGTATGGTAAGATGTGATTTTCTGTTTGTGTGATATCATTTTGGAAATAAAAGCAGCTGATGTGCCTCTACTGTTGGTGTTGCTGCTTCTACTACTGCACAGTTTTACAGGACGATGTAACATGATAATGTATCCAATCTTTAACAGTGTTGTGATTGGAACAAAACCGTATTTACACTGCTTTAAGCTATGATTTAACAGGTATGGAGTTAACCAGTTCCGTTCGTTTATGGGATCAAATTGTGTACATTAACATTATGAACTCGTTAGCCGCACTGAACTGGTACACTACATAGGTAATTTAAAACGTGCATTCCACGCGCGATACCACACAAAGATATCGTTAGATAAAGTTGTAGTATTTATACTAAATCAAATTTAATTGTGGTAATTCTGAGAACTAATACTACTACTCCTGCTACCACTACTACTGCTGCTACTATTACTACGATAACTACTACTACTATTATTACTACTACTACTACTACCACTACAACTACTACTACTACTACTACTACTACTTCAACTACTACTACTGTTACTACTGCTGGTACTAATACTACTACAACTACTACTACTTCTACTACAACTACTACTACAACTACTACTACTTCTACTACAACTACTACTACTTCTACTATTACTACTACAACTACTACTACTACTACTAATATTAATAATAATAAATGATATTATTATACAATAATAATAACAACAACAACAAAAATAATAAGAATGATAATAATAATAATAATAATAATAATAATAATAATAATAATAATAATAATAATAATAAGTATTATTATTATTATTATTATTATTATTGAGCTTACGCTATGGGATTTGAAACCGAGCCACCTTAAGTCAAACACCGAAAATCACCGTTGACAATATATGAACGTTTTTACAAGACATGTCCATAAAACTATTATATCCTATCTTTTTGAATGGGTATACACACTGCTAACCAGATCTCGTCGATAGTGTGAATACAAATAACGTTTACCAATGACTTCATTCAAATTTCCTCTGGGAGATAATCTACCGGGTATTCCAAAGTGGTTTCCATAGCCTGAGTAAATATATTTCTTACTAAATCGATAACACAATTGGCGAGACATACATACCTCATGCATCGATGCATGCATTTGCTATTCACTTACTGCGTTAACTAGGAAGTAAAAAGTTGACGAACTGTTACCATTTATTTTTTGCAGGTAGCCTAATATTGATATATTAAAGCGAGGTATGCAAATATTTTGTTTTAAGAAATGTCATTAGATGTCTTAACTGCACAACATCGAGCGTATGTTCTAACCAACCAAAATATTATATCAAGAGAAACAGTATGAAAATAGTATGCCTTGACTGGGTCTCAAATATCTGGATAGGACGTGTGTCATGCTAACCACTCGGACAAGCTGACGTACATGTATAAGGGTATATTGAAAATGCGAATAGATACCGTAATGACTCTTAATTTTGGGACAGTTTCAACAATATAATTTTTCCTGTTTCTTTATGTTGGGACAATGTTTTCCACATTGGCAATTACTTTTCAGTTTCCGTTAAATCGACAATTAAAAAGTCACCATATAATTGTTATTTACCAGCAACGATACATTCGAATGTATTAGCAAACTGTCAAAGTTGTGAATGCGTGTGGACATTCCATATATCCGTATCTCAAGACAGCTGACCGCACAGTCCGCACAGACTGATATAGGACGACACTTTCCGCGTTTATGGTATTTGTTGTTTCAAGGAAGTATCTTCAATACATAAATCCACTATAGGCGGAAGTGTCGTCTGTGCGGACTGCACATGGTGATGGGGAAGACATTTTACGCACGTGCATTAAGCCCGGGATTTCCACTACACGCAACATTTAGTAAAGTATAACAACCCATAGATATTAGAATGATTCCCAATTATGTTTATGCTTTTGGTAGACAAATGAAAGAATGTATCAAGACACATTACCTATTGTTTAATAATGTGTTCGCCAAAATCAATATTGTTTCTAATATGTTAAAATAATGGGACTTTTAATAATTGGAAAAGCGTTAATTTGTAGTTACAACTGCTTACAGTACGTTATTTTTATAAAAATGCACACGCACTTTGAAGAGAACAGTATTACATTTTATATTTGTCTTTGTTATTACACTTACACTCTTCAATCAACAAAATCGCAGTTCTTTACTAATAAGAACACCAAAGTAAACATCTAAAGATATACATGTACATAAACAATATCTATTGGAATTGGAGGAGGCACATGTCGATAAATGGATAAAAAGGTATCAATATTTCGTAATACAGTCGACTCCGGATGGCTTGAACTCGCTTGTGTCGAATTTCTCGTTGGCTCGAAGTTTGTTAGAGGGACCGATATTTATTGCTTTATATTCATATACATTTCTGTCATTTGGCTCAACATTTCGAGGGTCGATTTTTCGAATTGCTCGAAGTGTTTGTCACGGTCCGAGGTACAGTTTTTACACATGTTATTGTTTGTTTGGTTCGAACACGCTTCGGTCGATTTGATTAGATGCGATTGATCACTGTCAAGTGTTGAGATAACGCAATAATTTATTTCACAGCTTTCATAAATTAATCAAAAATAACATTAATAAAATATATCAATAAATGTGTTAAATCTGTAAAGATATATGAAAACTCTTCAGTTGGAAATTTGATAATAAGGCAGACGCATTACTGTCCGTACTTGTATAAAAACACATTTTGCAACTCCGTTCAGCTCGAAGTTTCTTAGTTTAAACATATTTTATTGTATATACACATACATTTACAAACAATGACATATTATAGACAGTTTGAAATACATGTATACAAATGGATTGGGCCTAGAGTTATATCAACATCATCGAAGTCTCCTTGCTGGTCACTGCCATCACATTTTAAGGTAGTACAACTGTTATCGTTTCCCGCGTTTTTTTTTAAAGATCGGCCGATATCGTTGACTGTAGGAAAGTTATGTTACCCAGTTCGTTATGTGCCCGTTTGGTTCCGATTCTTGTCGAACACGTTATATTTTTAATATAGATGCATTATTTTATACAATCACATTATTTTATACATGTTAGTATCATATATATACTTCTGACGAAATGCCAACAGATAAATATATTGACATAATAAAAAAATTGATAGAAATCGAAACCGAAAGACATATATTTGTTCATGGTATAAACAAAAACAACTGTCAAACGAAATTATAAATTATGAACCAGATTGAATCCTGATAATAAGAAGATCCAACACATGTAAGTAAAACAAGAAAGTGAAGGAATTGTATTTTTATTCTGAAATTTCTGAATATATTAATATTTGTCAATAAAATCAGAACATAATTCATTAGAGGATTATGTGATGCTTTTCATTTCAATGCTTGAACTACGAAATTGTATTGCTTAAATGTACAATTAATATATTAGTATAAGTAATATATTAGTAATATTTCATGTATTATTCCATATTTCTATATATACTTACAGTATACATGTAAGTAAATGAACATGCAAGTCATAAAGTTCAGGTATGATTTGTCAGTCCCTTAGTATTGTTTGAAGCCTCAATACACTTTAATAGTTGAGTACCAGTGTTTCTTCATGATCAGCATACTAATAAGGATCCATTCAGTAATTACACAGTTTTGATATCAATGTTACCTAACACTGAAAAGTATGGCTTACTAGGTTGGGTTTCACATATACTGAAACGTTTTGTATGAATATTGTTAAATATTTAGTGGAAAACAATCAGTTATTGTATTGCTTTACAATATTTTGTGCAGCTGAAGGAAGAGAATTGCAACAAATCACTCGGAATGCTTCCCTGGGGGTCAAACCTGGTGCTCAACATAGCACACGTTTTTATGAATGTGCCAGTTGGTGAAGATGAAGCCTAAATTACCAGCATATACAGCCTCAATTACCAGCATAAACATTGTTGACATGAAGATGATTGGAAACGAAGATAATAAGTACGACACTTATTGTTGATGTACGGTGTGTTGTTACAGAGTTGAAAACGTTGCGGGGTGTGGGTGGCATTTTGTGTACCTCTAGGGAACTGAATTATGAAAAAAAGTTTGTTTAGCTGAAAAAATAACTTTTAATTATGAATATATTTAGTTTAACTTGTATAACTGGTGTATCATACATTAAATGCATAATTTATGTCACATTTGATAATTATTGATGTGGAATTGTTGTGGAGTATAGCTGTCTATTTTTTATGGGGTATGATAGATTTTCTTTCACAAAGTACACGGTAAATTTGTTTCTTACTTTTTATTTTAGTCATATACATGTCATAGATTAAAAATACATAAAACAAATTAAGTGAAAAGACATACCAGTCCAGGAAAACCAACATTTTAAGACAACATATTATTTTATTAGTTTTGTCAACTTCAAGTTTATGCTGAGCTTCCAAAGAAAATTGATAAATATCAATACTTTTATCTTCTTTAACGCCTTATGTGCCTTATTTTATAATCTTCAATCATTACTTGTATAAAAGACACCAACTTGTTTGATATATTTGCAACTATTATTGAGCTATGATTTTTTTTTCATCCATAGGATCAATTAATTTTGATGGAAAAATGGGTTGTCCTGAACATTAAAAAAAATTTTTTTGTTTGCATGGAAAGCCACGCTCATAATTTGTAATAAGATAAGTGGTGTTATACAGATAGTGGCAATACTACTTAAAAAAATAGGTTTGGAATAGTGCCCATTACAGTTGTACTACCTTAAGGGCCAGTGAATGATAAAACATGCATAAATTAACATTATATGTTTTGATGAACGACCATTTCTCATGTTATTGCCTAAATCATGTTTACGAAATTTGAAGGGCTTGTACATTGCGTACACAGTTGGTCATAAAGATGCTCACTGACGTTTAGGTCCGATTTATTTTAAAGTAACGGATGAGTCTATATGGTGTGTGCACGTTTCAAGAGCAATGGAAGTACACGCAATATATGAGTTATCGAGCATTCCTAGATGGACTATCAAATGCTGAACACTTGTATAATAGAGTTTTGCATATTGATCATAAAATTTCATGTGTTTGGTTTCCGCAAAAATTGTCTATGTAACACAGCAACGTGTCTCCTGTGGACATGTCAGTGAATTAATCACTGTGCTTGTCTGATTAGTTTTCTTCGAAAGTATTTTTTATCACGAATGATGTATATGTCGGGTTAAGAGTGCTGGATAACAAATAGAAGTAAAGTTATATAAAACTATGAGGTATTATGGAAACCAACCATTGTGAATATTTACTCAATGTTTACATATTATAAAATTAAATCAACTGCGGTTGCCTGACTAATTGCCCAGAAACAAGGACGCCGCGTTTATGTATAAAATACAGCCAAACATCGTGGTCGATCGACTGCAGTTAATGCTCAGTATATGTAATAGATGCATTTTCATAGTCTCCTTTCAGTCAAATTGTATACCTAGAACATTAAAGATAGACTTTTTTTAAATCACCTTATATTGAGACTGACAAACAGTCTGTACGGATGAAGAATGCATCGTGTACGATCAGGGTTTAAATGACACTGGAACGGCATCACCTATATAATTAATTGGTATGTCATGCACCTTTCTATGTTTACACATTCGTACCTTTAGAGGAGGAATTAATTCATAAAAAACACAAAATCGATCGAGCCGGGCCTTTTCATTAGCTAATGGGTCGTTATCCCAGTTTTACACCTTGGATATCCACTGTAAGTGGCGATTGTATATCATAAACCATATGGTGGATAAAACACCACGTCAAATAGATTTGCATAAACCAACCACTGAATTAATTGTTTATATCGATTTACTATTGCCTATGAGGCAAGATTTGCATGAAAGACAGAACACACGTTTAATTATAGTTATTTTACCCATCGATGTTCCTATATGCTGCACTTAAAAACTAAGGAATATCGATTATTTTTACGGAATAGTAACATTATCATCACTATTTATATGTATTGATGGTGATTCCAAATTAAAATATCTTGTAATTCCGTTTTTACTTTACAATTATGGATGCAAACGGAATGTTAACTTCCCGACGTGTTATGTTTATTTTTAAGCTATATTACATACATGTCACAATACACATCATTCTTACATGCAGTGAAGAGGACAATACAAAAACATGCAGTTGTTTTTGACACTAAAGTCTACACATGATCTTCGGCTTGTAAGACGGTATCGCTATTCTCACTAAAATATTCACCTAGGTACACTTATATGTTTGCAGAAATCTTGAAATAGAACATCAATTTGTATTAATACAAATGATGAAATTCACCAACCGTAAATAGTCAATAACGGCACACCTGACAAAAAAGCAAATGTCATAAGAAAATCTATCGCGTGTATGACTACATCAGTACGGCACACACTACATTCATACTAAATCATTTGTGAACATATGATATTAGTTTATGTTAGTTTTGAAACATTTTGTATAAATATGTGTGCTGTTCGGTTTCTTAAGGATTCTTAAATAAGGATTATATAAGACAAATATTCAGCGTAAGTAGAAAATAAAACGGAGAAGGCAATGAATGCATTGAGTACGGTAATCGGTTTATAGACGGCAAGGTACTAGTGCATTCCTTTCCGAAGCATGTATATGCATTTACATCTAATGTTTAATAGTTTTCATGCTGCCTCGAGCACTGGAATAACTGGGAGTAATTGTACAATCATATTCTCCCGCATTCACTATCATGAGAATTTTTTCTGTTAAACCTAGTCATTTAATACAAAATAGCCCACCGTAACTCGATAACCAATTGTGAAGTGAATATGTGCACACATTTTGTGCAAGTTGTCATTGAAATCGATTCTGTGTGGATAGTCGGTTCATAAAATCATCCAAATCATTTGAAATTACCGTGGTATGTTTAAATATGGACTAGCGAAACCAAGCTCTTGGTATCCTGCGAGCAAGATGGATTTTAACTGACATAAGTCGAAGGTTTAATGGCACAAGGGCGACAATTAACTGTTTACTCACACGTTTCTGTTTTGTGATTTTTATTTTTGCACCTGTTAAGTTTTTTCTTTGTATTTATCCCTAAATATGGAATTAAGAAACAAATGATAGCATTATTGAAAAATGATTAGCGTTTCATTGACTTTATTGTTTGTTTGAATATAACATACAGGTATCGAAAAACATGACAATATTTTAGTTGATATTTTTTTGTTGTTGAATATATAACATAACGTCGACAAAACACGTTTAGTCGTACACACAAATACATGCAATTAGAGTTTTAAACAAACAGGTATTATATTAAAATACTGCATTTTTTTTCAAAATTACTATCATATCTATAGCATTATTGTATGGTATCTCTATCTTTGATAACTACGTACCACACATAGCTCTACTCTGTTAAGAATAGTTTTTTACAGTTCAATACATATCTCTGAAAATTATGACCATTCAAGCGGAACTAAAATTGCAACAAATCAATAGCTTAACAAAAATAACCAAAACAAAATAACAGGAATTACATAATCAAAATAATTATGATACATAATAACAGTTCACCTGTTGATTACTGTACCATTATGAATGCAAACATAATAATAAAAACTCTCCGACGTTTTATGTTTTCAAGCTATATGACATAAAGCACATACCATTCACACATGCAGTAACAGAGGACACAATTAGCACATATGGTTGTTATTTGTCAATAAAACATGCACATTATCATAAAGCTAAAGTCGTTATAGTTATTCCAACTAAAATATTAAACTTAATAAAAGTTAGCATACTCTGTTATACGTGCACAGATGTTCAGCTAGATCATTAATGCAATTAAAATTCAACAGATGCAAATGATGATGACTGCAAATCGTCAATAACGGAACAAAGTTGCAAAGCAAATAAACTTAAGTAAATATTTGTCATAAACGAACTTACACGATGGGATGCTATATGAATCAACTATTGAAGAAAATAATTCAAATCCCACAAACAATATATAACACAATATGGCAAAGAAATGCAGAAGTGCATTGCAATAATAAACCGTCTCTTTCAATCCAATTGTAATGTAAATGTGCACTTAACTTTTAATCACAATTAAATTAATTTAGACTCGTATCAAGGATGTATGAAAGTGTTAACATAAGGTACATGTACATATATTAATAATAAAACATTAAAATGAAACAAGTTGCATTCAAGCAGTAACATGCAAAAGTCCGTATTATATAGCCGTAAGGTATACATAAAAGGAATGAGAAAGCATACGCATCATACATAATATTGTACCAAATACAGTCTTGAACTTTAGTTAATGAGTTTGGCAATTAAGACTGTTTAAAATGATATAAATAACAAGAGGACCATGATGGCCCTAGGTCGCTCACCTGAGTTTAAGGCATCATAATGGCTAATAACAAGAGAGCAAAATGGCACTAAACCCCTTAAAGAGTATAACAATCTGGGCCTTGCAGGTTCAGAAGATTGTTTTAGTCTATATAAACCATGTGACCCACTGGGCGTGGCCACTTTCTACCCCAGGGGCATAATTTGCTAAATATTTGTAGTGGACCATTATTCAATGTTACATACAAAACATGAAACCACTGGGCCTTGCGGTTTCAGGAGAAGAAGTCATTTTGCCATTTAAATGTATATAAACCATGTGATCCCCAGGGGCATCATTGGAACAATCTGTGTAGCAGACCACTCCACAATGTTTCACGCAAAATATAAAACCTCTGGGCCTTACAGTTTCAACAAAAATGATTTTTAACGCCCACTTGCCATATAAGTCTATATAAACCATGTGACCCCCGGGTCATGGAAAATTTTACCTCAGGGGCATACATTGAACAATCTTTGTAGAGGACTACTATACAATGTTACATATCAAATACTAAAACACTCCGGCTTCAAGGGAGATTTTAAAGTCATTTTGCTATTTAAGTCTATATATATAATGCGACCCCAAGGGCAGGGCCAGTTTTGACCCCTGGGACATCATTGGAACAATCTTTGTAGAGGACAACTATACAATGTTACATACCATATAGAAAACCTCTGGGCATAGCAGTTTCAGAGGAGAAGCTTTTTGAAGTCATTTTGCTATTTAACTGTTAAGTCTATATAAACCATGTGACCCCCGGGGTGTGCCCAGGGGCATCATCTTAATCTTTTTAGAGGACCACCATACAATGTTACATACCAAATACGAAACCTCTGGGTCTTACGGTTTCAGAGGAGAAGATTTTTAAAGTCATTTTGGTAATTAAGTATATATAAACCATTTGATCCCCGCTGTTGCCCAGTTTGACCCCAGTGGCTTCATTTGAAGAATCTTTGTAGAGGACCAATATACAACGTTAAAAACCAAATATGAAACCTCTGGGCCTTGCAGATTCAGAGGAGAAAATTGTTGAAGTCATTTTGCTATTTAATTCTATATAAACCATTTGACCCCCGGGTTGTGCACAATTTTGACCCCAGGGGCATCATTTTAACAATCTTTATAGTGGACCACTACCGTAATTACTCAGTCATAAGTCGAGATGTTAAGCTTCTTAAATCGTGGTTATTAAGTACATTCGACCAGGGTTGGCATAAAACCCGGGTTTCATAGTATTGACCCGCCCGGGCGGGTTATACTGAGAAAAGCCGGGTTTTACAGAGTTTTACTGGGAAATAGTGGGCAATACTGGGAAAAAAAGATTTTGCACAATTATGTTTACATTACATACTAATACTGAGTTTCTACATTATAAACACATATTTATTAACAATTATACACTGTAAGTTACATTGTTTATTTCTATTTCATGTGGAAACATATTGATAATTTCTTTTCTTTTTCACAAAATTTAAGTTTGATTTTTTGGTCGGTCTGGACAATACATTATTGCTTGGCATCTGTGGTTGAACTCTCATTCATTTTATTTTTCTCAGTTTATACTAGTGTATAATGTAACATAATTATGTTTATGAAAGAAAAAGAATAAATGAATGTATAAGAGATATTTGACAATTCTAACATATTTTTATGTTATGAAATATTTTGTCAATATCATGTAGCAACAAAACCCTATTGCAGCCCCATGCAGTACATTAAATTAATGACATAATATCGTGATATCATTTATGACCCATCCACAATATGTACACCCTCTTAAACAAACACACACATTGATTGAATTGACAGAGGCAAGTGCTAGAAAAACTATTAAACTGGACCCCTTGAATAAACATTAGACCTTTCTCAATGGGGGATCAGGCAAAGGCCCATGTCAAGTAGGGTCCTTCTCCAAACCATGAAAACATGCATTGATTGGCACCTTACGTGTCTGATTTCTGCTGTTAATTGTGCATCAGTGTAAAAATAATTATTCTTTATTGCTTCATCATTATTAATCATGCTTTGAAAGTGAAAAAAAAGTAAGGAATGAAAATAGAAATAAAGTGATTTGTCCAGTAATCCCAGCTATTGCCCAATATCAGATTATAATAATATTGACCTGGCTGGGTTTTTTGTCCAGACAGAGAAGGCCTCCCTAAGTTTTATTGTTTACACACACAAAAAGAATAGTTCAATGCAAAAAAATGAAGGGTGAATAACGTAAATAAGTGTAGACATATTTCTATATCAAGCAGAATCATTTTACAAACATTATAGCAAATATATGATAAGCGTTTCCGTAAAAAATGAATGAATGAACCATTGGATATGTGCAGACACTTACAAAAATATTGTAACTATGCATATACTGGATCTGCAAAACTAAACAAGTCATTTTCTTAAATTAACTGAGCATTTAGATGTATACAAATTAAAACTGCAAATTAACTGAAGAAAAAATAGTGTTGCCCAGTATTACCCACTTTCAGAGAATTGACCGTGGCTGAAAAAACTGATAAAACCCGCCGGGAAAACCCGGAGTGGGTAATTCGTGCCAACCCTGCATTCGACTCATGAGTCAGTTCACAAAAAATCGTAGCATATTATATTGAAATATTTGTCATTTCCTACCTGCATATTTGCTAATCGACACACTATAATCCATTCATGATTATCACAGTTTGCCCTTTCTATTAATTACCGACAATTAAGACAAAATGCATAACTGTTTCATTATTCAATAAGATGCAAACTGTGAATGAAACTATCTGCTTTATTTTAAATGACTTAATATCACCACTTTAAGCCCCAGCTAGACCATAAGCCACCAATAAAAAATCAATAAACCTGCAGTTGAAACCCATGATTTTTGTGTATAGCATATTGCTAATTAAACTGGCTGGAACCGGTTTTTGTGTACATCAAGATCTGTTAAAGAGGATTTGACAGTGATTTCAGCTTCAAGGCATTTACAGCAGACTGTTCCAAATACCTACTTATTAAGGCATACTCTGGCCAATTTTCAGATGGTGTTTTATGATCATTTTAACTCGACTTATGGAATGGTTATTATTAGAAATACGTTTCTGGAATGAAATTTAACGTCTTGACTTATGAGACATTTACACTTATGACTGGGTATTTGCGGTATACAATTTTGCATACCAAATATAAAACCTCTTGGCCTTGAGATTTCAGAGATTTTAAAAGTAATTTTACTATTTAAGTCAATATGAACCATGTGACACCCGGGGTGTGGCCAGTTTTTACCTCCGGGGCATTATTTGAACACAGTTTCTAGAACACCACTATACACTGTTACATACCAAATATAAAACCTCTGTGTCAAGCGGTTTTAGAGAAGAAGATTTTAAAAATGTGATTGGTATTTTAAGTCTATATAAACAATGTGACCCATGGGGTGTCGCCAGTTTTGACCCCAGATGCATGATTTGAACAATCTTTGTAGAGGACTACAATACAATGTTTCATACCACATACAAAATCTCTGGACCTTGCAGTTTTAAAGGAGATTGTAAAGTCATTTTGCTATTTAAGTCTAAATAAACCATGTGACCCCCGAGGTGTGGCCAATTTTGACACAAGGGGGATCATTTGAACAATCTTTGTAAAGGACCACTTTTCAATGTTACCAACCAAATATGAAACCGGCTTTGAAGTTTCAGAGAAGAAGATGTTTGAAGTCATTTTGCTATTTAAGTCTATATAAATTATGTGACCCCCGGGGTGTGGCCAATTTTGATCCCTGGGACATCATTTGAACAATATTTGTACAGAACAACTATACAATGTTGAATACCAAATATGAAACCTCTGGGCCTTGCGGTTTTAGAGAAGAAGATTTTTAAAGTTATTTTGCTATTGAAGTTTCTAAAAACCATGTGAACCCCGGGGTTTGGCCATTTTTGACCCCAGGGGCATCATTTGGACAATCTCTGTAGAGGACCACTATACAATGTTACATACCAAATATGAAACCTCTACGTCTGGCGAATTCAGAGGAGAAGATTTTTAAAGTTATTTTGCTATACAAGTCTATATAAACAATGTGACCCCCGGGGCGTGGCCAGTTTTGACCCCAGGGGCATTATTTGAACAATCTTTGTAGTGGACCACTAGAGGATGTCACATATCAAATATGAAAGCTCTGAGCCTTGCGGTTTCATAGGAGAAGATTTTTTAAGTTGTTTTGTTACACATGTCTATATAAAAAATGTGACCCCCGGGGCGTGGCCAGTTTTGACCCCAGGGGCATTATTTGAACAATCTTTATAGAGAACCACTGTACTATGTTGAATACCAAATATGAAACCTCTGCGTTTTGCGGTTTTAGAGAAGAAGATTTTTGAAGTCATTTTTTATATGTCTACATAAACAATGTGACCCCCGGGGCATGGCCAGTTTTTCCCCCAAGGTGCATTATTTGAACAATCTTTGTAGAGGACCACTATACAATGTGTTACATACCAAATATGAAACCCCTGGGCCTTGCTGTTTCAGAGAAGAAGATTTTTAAAGTTATTTTGCTATACAAGTCTATATAAACCATGTGACCCCGGGGCGTGGCCAGTTTTGACTCCAGAGGCATTATTTGAACAATCTTCTTAGAGGACCACTAGAGGATGTCACATATCAAATATGAAAGCTCTGAGCCTTGCGGTTTCATAGGAGAATATTTATAAAGCTTTTACTTTTTTAATCTATTTTTATCTCTGGTGACCTACATATGCATTGGACCGGAAAGATTTGAACAACTTTGAAAGAGGTCCACGCAAGGATAATTCCTGTGAAGTTTGTTGAAAATCTGCCTAGCGGTTTAGGAGGATATTGTTTAAATGAAAAGCTGACGACGCATGGACGCACGCACGACGGACAACGGGCGATCACAAAAGCTCGCCACTTTGTGCTCAGGTGAGCTAAAAATACACAACTCACAAATCCATCAAAATAAAATATGCACATGCACATATGAACAACATTTCAAGCATTGAAATATTGAAAAAACTGATTCGTTGCGTTATTTGTAATTATGATATTTAGTTATTAATTTAAATTATTGAAAAAAAATTCAAAAAAAAATCAGTGCACGCATACAGGTAAACCAGTTCAAAATTGTGTTAAAATAGGAAAATAAATCAAAAACATACTGTGGCAATCTGTTATGGACACTACATAATAACAATACAGCCATTTATTATAAATATAATTTCCATGTCATTTTATGTATTTACGTTATATGTTGTGTACTTAATAAGTGTTGTCGAAATTTACAAGTTAATGTATAATACGATTCTGATTTTGCAGTTCATATATGCAATAGTGTACGATACTTCGAAACACTAACTGCTTGATGTGGAAAATAATTGTCCTCTTGGGGGCATACCTATTTTATCTTAGCCGCGACTTCCCTGGCTAATTTTATATCGTCATCCGAGTGTAAAATTAAAATGTCTTTCATATCTAAAAAAAAAAAAAAACGAAACAACAACAACAACCAAAACAACGTAAGAGCACATTAATATAACTTGAAATTGTGGAATTTTGAAAGTAATACAGCTATAATGCACACTCAAATTTATACAACTACAATGTTTTTTAATTACAACGAATTATGGTGTTTGGATTATTCATTCTAAAGTTACGTTTCAACATCGCGTTAGTTAAAATCAGTATTGAACATGTCGAAATACGGACAAAAGATGTCGTGTGTCACAAATCGGATTAGTATACGTTTAATGGATACTGTAGCCTGAAGCATATGGTGGGATTCGAACTCGTACTACAACGCAACAAAGAGACCGGCACGCTAACACTGTACTAATAGTAATGTAATAATAAACGATGGTATAAAAGATTTATCCACACCAAATCGATATTCAGAACAGATCAATGTTTATTTATAGTTACTATTTTTAGGCCGACCAAATTAAGTTGGTCGAACTATAACACACAATTTAAGAAACCGTGCATCACGATGTCTAAAATTAATTGTGACAGAATTATTAATAACCGGATACAGGTTTGAAAACAAAATACGAATTAAAAGGTATCTTCTGACCAGTCATGGCGATTTCGAAAATAAATCAATGTTCTGCTTTGCTCGGTTTACACGAATAATCAAAATAATGAAGGAAAAGCTTTGTCGATACTTGAAAAGGATTGCAAATACTTGATGCTGGATATCGATTGTAAACAAGAGGGCCACGATGGCCCTTGGTCGCTCACCTGAGTTTAAGGCATCATAATGGCTTATAACAAGAGGGCCAAATGGCACTAAACAACTTACCTGAGTATAAAGATCTGGGCCGTGCAGTTTCAGAAGAATATTTTAATAGTCTATATAAACCATGTGACCCACAGGGCATGACCACATTCTACTCCAGGGGCATACTTTGAACACTTTTGTACAGGACCACTATACAATTGTTATGCCAAATATGAAACCTCTGGGCCTTGAGGTTTCAGAGGAGATTTTCAAAGCCCACTTCCCACATAAGTCGATAGAAACCATGTGATCCCGAGGTGTGGCATATTTTAACTCCAGAGACATCATTTGAACAATATGTGTAGAGTACCACTATACAATGTTAAATAAATAATATGAAACCCCTGTGCCTGCAGTTTTAGAGTAGATTTGTAAAGTCCACTGTCCACATAAGTCTAAACAAACAATGTGACCGCCGGAGCGTGGCTAGGTTTGACCCCAGTATAATAACTTGAACAAACTTATAATATCGGTTTTAGAATTCTAATAATGACTGAGAACATGCTGTATCATTGTACCATCATCGAAGGTGGTTGAGATAGTGTAATTATTATTTGGCACAATTGTGTCTAAAAGCTATTTGTAACAATATCAGGTCCGTTTTCTGGATATAACCAGTACTTGTTGTCTTTGAGTAAGATCACTCGAACATCCCCGAATATGGATTGAACTCCTTATCGAAAGGTAGTCAAACCATCTACAACACCACTGTGACTGTCTTCGTTGAGGCATGTACACCTAAGTATTTGCCACTATTTAATTTTGTGTTTCCCTGAAATCTACAGTAATACCGCACATTTGTTGGAAGAGCGCATATGAACACATATGCGTAATAACGTTGCACATACATTAATTTGGTCCAATGTTTTCAAATGAAAATGTCATCATTATATTTAGTGCCTAGCAGCTTCAGCGTTGTGTGAGCCATTTACATGTTGTGTCAATAAGCTTTACTAATACATTTATTTGCTCATGCGCTTTTTGATCAAATATTAACAACACAATTTCAGCCTTGAGACAGTTTCGCGATAAAGCGCCCATTCCTGAGACACCACAACTGTTTCTAGCCATGACATACATAATTACACATAAAGATTTTACACATGTCAACACGTAATATAAAAAATCACATTCATAGGCGACCATCCTTATTAAAATCTAGTTTTATAGAGTTTACAGTGTGACTGTCAAATATTTATATTTGTGAACGGATTGTTCAATAATGATCAATAATGGCATATGAAAACGATCCATCTATCTTTATTCAGTGTATATTATGTTTTCTCACAATTTCAAAACTGGTAAAACGACATCAATTATTTTTCGAAAGCTATTCTATATTCAGAACAGTACAAGAATATGATTTGGAATATCTTACTATGATGTAAGACACATTATTTGTTTAAGTCCCTAATCAACGATTCACAACAAAAATGAATACGGCATTGGCCATTTATTGATCGTATGCATTTGCGTTACTATTGCCTCGTTTACGAGACAAATGTAAGTCCCACTTAAGTCATCGTCTACCTTGTAATTAATGTATCTCCAATGCATTTCAATCTTGATGATACATACCAATTAACAAAGGATTATATGTTATCGCATCGTAAAGACATAACCGTAATTAAAAAAATAATATTTACGTAGTACCATTTGGATTACTCTCCCAATCTAAAGTAATATATTTTCACTGCAACGGGTTAATTACATTAAATTAGAACATATATGATTTATAAACTGGGTTAACACTACACCGTAATATAATATTGATTTTAATATGATACCCGCTAATTTTTCTATAGACAAAGAACAACATTATCGTTTATAAACTACCAAATAAACAACGCAAAAAGAAGTCCCGAATCTGAGCGGAGCATAGTAAAAATTAGTTCCAATTACAATGGCAAAAATTATATGTCAGATCATGTAAGAATCGAAATAAGTTTCGCATAATCGCTGTTTATCGGCCAATAAACAACTCTTTGTCGTTCTGATGTAGGGTATAAAAGCCTCGGTCACAACCGGGTTGCGTCGACCTTACGTCGAGCTTGCGTCGAGGTATTTGTCAAAAACGTGCGTCGTACCTACGGCGCCCGTGCTTGTTTTCCTCGATCGCAAGGTCGCCGCAACAACCGCAACATATATTAGCGCAAGCGCTGAAGTTGATGCGTCGGCCTTGCGTCGATCACCCATTGTGCGGGCACCGTGCGAAAATCTTGCTATCAACCTACCGCCACTCTACGTGTTTAGCTTCGAAATTGCCTGTCACAAACACACAAGGTGCATTTGCGGACGTCGTACGACTTCCTTGCGAAGGACTTACGGCTTCCTTGCGAGTAACGAACCGGCGATGCAAAAAATAAATTGACAACTCCTGCTCTCCGAACGACACGTGCGATTATAACACGGTGACCGCAAGGAGCTATGTTCATCTTATAAATAACCGCGATTATTTGCATGCTTTTAACACATTTTCCATATTATCTCTTTATTTCACTTGTGTTAAAAATCATACTGCTACTTGAAAAAATAATGACATATTTTTAACAAATTTGACAATTCACCCATAGTATCTTCTGATATACATGTCAAATTAAAAGTCGTACATGGCTCCAATTCATGCAGGATATTTATGAAACAAATTAATATTCGTGTGTTTGCCACAAGAACATTGCTGTCTTGCGGCGACCATGCGTACAACTTGGGGTGATTACTATGCGCTGGTCGTGCGTCGTCATAAAAAATTGCACGGTGACCGTAAGGTCGCCGTAGGACAGACGCACGTCAATCACACGATTCGCAGACACAGCTGCGGTCTGCTTAAAGTGAAAACGCGCGACAGACGTGCGGCGAACGCACGTCACCCGTAAGTTGGCCGCACGACGCTCGTACGAATTCCACAAGTTCTTACAAAACGCACGAGTTTGCCTTGTGATCTCAAAATCGTGCGTTCCGTCTGCGGTATGCGGCCACTGCAGTGGGTTGTGACCGAGGCTTAAACAACTTGGGCTAACGCCCTCGTGTTTTAATCTCTACGCATCAGAACTCCAAATCGGTATTTATTGGCCGATAAACAACGATAAATCAAAAATGATTTTTTAATTAACACCGATACATGGTTAGCGGTATACCTTGTGAATAGACTTATTGACAAAACTTTGGAGAAGACTATTGATATTCTATTTGTTTCTTATTTGTGTTGATAACCACTGTAACTCGATCCGAAACCATTGAAACTTGATTAGTTTTCAAATCGTCTCTGTATAAATATCAGTAAACATCGGAAAATGATTATTTCAGAACAGTGAACATGTATACGGTATTGAACGAGTTGTTTGTAAATTATCGGTAAGATTGTTTTACAACATAGTACAACATTGCATACTAAGCTATTTAGTTAAATCGGTCAAATGGGTCAAATCTGAATACCATTCAAATGGTATTATTTTCGAAATATTTTGAATTCAGACCGGTTTCAAAGGCTTTAGCACATATCTTCAAACTCTAAACAAATAGGGTGTTTTTCCCACACAACAACAGATCCAGTAACAATGTAATGTAGGCAATTTCAGTACCGTTTGTTAAGTTATATAGCGCTTTTATCGCAAAAATTGTATGCAAATATTTTAAATATTTGCAATATACCTAAACACGCTAGTAGTTTAGTAGTTTATATCTAAATTACTGGCGTGTTTAGGTATATTGCAAAGTTTAGCGATAACGTCATTCGCAACAATGTATTCCTTACCCTAAACTGTTAGACGGACGGACTAACTTACGGAATAACTGACGGAAAGACAGACAGACATAGAGACCATGGTAGACTGCTGTATTGAACATAATTCGTAATACATGTTAGACAGACACGTATAGCTTAGACAGGTTAATATTACACTGACCTTTATGCATGAAGTTATTATTAAACATGGCGATGCATATATTGCATTTGCGCAGATAAAACCGAGTATACATATAGGAAACAGACCGAGCGCGTAATTTAGGCTAATGGAGTTCACGAGTATCATGTTGATGTATCATATATAATCAGTTCCGTAATATTGATATCAATATTTTCTTGTTAGAGCATTTGCGTATTTTATTGTTGGTATAAACTGAATTTCACCTCAAGCGCTCCCATATGTGACAACAGAGGATGATTCCCATATGTAAGTACTCTTAACTTTTGGTTAACATTTGAAAGTAACAAACTCTACGAATATTATGCGGGTTTTAAACTTGTTTGAACGTCGATGATGCTGATGATGATGATGATGTTGATGATGATGATGATGATGATGATAATGATGTTGATGATGACGACTGATGATGTGATGATGTTTATGATGGTAATGATGATGATGATGATGACGATGATAATGATGATGATGATGATATTTTTTTATTATTATTGTTAATATTATTATTATTTTTAATATTATTATTATTATTATTATGGTGATTTGAACTGGGAAAGTTTGTTACGTTTTGCTGTAATGTAAGACAAATATACCTTGACATCATACAAAAAGTTGGCTTAATTTATATAGAAAAATATTCATAATTATATAAATGACACACAACGCCTATTAAGACATAACATGTCATTGTGCTATCAACACAAAATTCAGGTGGTACTACACTTGAGTGGAGATATTTGTAAAACGCTTATGCAAACATTTGTTTTATCAACAAGGCGCATCGAAGACAATTTGTAAATAGGGCTCTTGTTTACACATAGTACAATATAATATTTAGATGCCCTTATAATCATTCAGGCATCAATGGATAAAGAAAATCAACACATCGACGCGAGATAGGTCCTACGTAGACCTGCGAGATCGAGGTGGTTGTACGATAGTGCAAGACAGGTCTCCTGCGTCGACGTACGATGCACATTGTTGTCGTACGTCGACTCAATAATTGTTTAGGTCATGAATGACTTACGACTAAGCATGTTAACAACGTTATATACGTTACTGCTGAAAAATATTCTTACCCTGTCTGAAACCACGCTGCATGCAATTTGTATTATATCACACCTATCGCTGCCGCGCTATGAACTGATAATCGTACAGATCTATAAACAAGCAGACAGGTTATCGTATATTACTGCCTATAGTTTGAAGCTTATATGGATAATGATAGCATATGTAGCGGAGCCCTCTCCCCTCCCAACTTAGAAGACAATAATGGTACTTTGTTTGGCATACTGCCAATGGTATGATGTTTTCAGTGATGAAAGGACATTTACTAAAACCAGTAGAGTTTGCCTTGAGTATGTTTGTATTACGCGTTTGTAGAGTGTTCAATGCAGTGTTCTATGAATCTCAGCAAACTATGTCGACATATTGTGGGAATGGGCCTTATTTAGTACATGCAATATTTATATTAAACTCCGCTTTAATATTGTTGCCTAAAGCTATTGATGTTGACATGCTATTACAATTTGTTTCATAATCTTCTCTGTTTGGCTTCTCATGTCGCAATGATATCATTTGACATGCCATCACAGGGATAGGCTGCTAAACTAGATTGTGCAACAAAAGGCAGAAACAAACAATGAACATGAATATTTGTCAGTAGACTGTACTGCGCGAGCTCGTACGTCTGCATACATGACGTGCGTAGTCTTACTTAAGTAGCGAACAACTACCTGCGTCAACGTAAGTTGGCTTTCGTCGACATGCGTGGTCCTGCATTTCTAAAGTTCGACTACCTACGCCAACCTAATGGTATGATTTAGGGTAGTGATGACTTGTAATAATACAAAAACAAAGAGCATGTTACAATAACGTGTCTGTTTGGCCTAACATATAATCACAGTTTAAACAGTTCAACTCAATAACACCTCATATGCCTTTACAACTGGTGTCGTTTATCGTATTCCTTGATCTCTCATTATGTCTATTTTTGCTACTTATGTAACATTGTTTAAATCAATTTGTCAATAATCAGCAGCTATATTCTTAGAAATGTATAACACTAATGCACACAATTGTGTATATTTCAACACAACGCACTCACATATAACAGAGTAACAAGCGTCTACTGTACACATTGGCAGCTGCGATTTCAAATTGTAATTTTGCTTGTCTAATTGTTCAATACCTATTTCATTAAACCTTGATCCTACCATGTATTTATTTTTAGAATCATTTAAACGATATATATCGAAAAGAACGATCTGTAATTATCTGATTGTTTTCGTCACGATTATTTATTTAAACAATAAATCATTATGCTTTATTTACAGTTACTTTAAATAAAATGTAAACTTCCTTTAAATTTTTTACGTAATCGGTCTTCACAAAAGTATACACACAATTTGACAAATCAAATACAGTTAAAGTTTCAACCGCCTTTGATTTCGTCTATACAATAACCGTTTGTCAAAATAAATAATGCATATAATGACACTGAAACGAACACACACAATAACATCACTGTATAGAGAGTGTCAACCGTCGAAATAAGTGCTATTCATAGTTGAATTCATTGTTGAATTATATTGCTCTAGTAAACGTTAAACCGTCGAGTAACTGAATTGCAATTGCGTATTGTATTGTGTTGCATTGGTTATATGAACTTTTAAATACCGTAATACCGTCATGCTGTCACTCGCGAGTTTAATGGAACTCATCCCGCTGTTATAGTGTCGACTCAACTTACCATCTACAATACCGTCATGATGTCACTCGCGAGTTTAATGGAACTCATCCCGCTGTTATAGTGTCGACTCTACTTACCATCTACACAATATACATATATAAATATTTATACAATTTCAACATAGTCATGAGCATCAAATATGCAAACAAAAAGTATTTTGCAGGCTTTTCGCCAAAATAAATGGACTAGATGGTATGCTATACGAGTAAACACCGAATCAAAACAATATTTTTAAACGTAATTGCGTGTATAGGTGTGCTTCAATAAAAGTCGATTTTGAAGAAAGATAAATTGTTCGTTGTGCGAAGGCTTCGGAAATACAATCCTAGCAATTATTTCACATGCAGAATGCTAAGACATTATAGATCGATATTGATAGCTTTTACTCTTTCAATATTGACAACAGTTTCAATTGGCGTGAATGACGGCCGTCGTATTGAATTGCCAGTTTGAAATCGATTTTCTCACAACTTTTATTAGACAGACTTTTCAAATGCATAAAGCATACATTTTGTGTTTCACGTCGCCATTTAATTCTCCCCCGGATTAACAGAAGCAATATGTATACATATGTGATTGAATTAGTACAAATTAAAATCAAAACCAACACATATGCACTGGACTGAAAAATTACTTATCATTTGACATGAACATATAAAATGTATGTAATGCAGTAAAAGCCTGTGTCAGAAGTAATTAGCTTGGTAAATATATATTACATACTTTACATACATAAAGTAACTGCATACTTTTATGAAACAAACACATAATGTTTCCACACAACTCTAACATTCATACATGATAATGACCTATCTGCGTGTACACATTTTAATAACAGAACGATTTAAATTACCTAAATTACTTAATCCAGAGCAGTTAATAACTGTATGTTTTCATACACATTACACACTGATAAATCAAGTTTTATCATAGTTATAAATATGCCTAATTTAAGTTTTTAGAACCATGTGCAATATATTGACCTAAAATAAAGGGTTGCATGTTTTAAGCTGTGATTTACTGCACATGTGATTTTTTTTGTACACAGTTGATAATTTATTTTTTATTTTTTTTGTCATGGTTTGTCACCTATTAAACACATTCGGTTTTAGTGTTCAATTTATTCGTTCTCTCTTAAGTCGTAGTTTAAACAAACAATCAATAATTGTATGTCATAAACATTTGTAACAGTCGTATTAGAAGTACTGAAAAGAAGGTTTTTATTAATACACCATTATGATGTGGTAGTGTTGTTCTGAAGGAATCCGATAGTTATAGTTTACTGTATTGTAACCTTTCATCGATTATGACATAGTGCGGTATTATCGAACGGAAAAAACGAATGTATCGATAAATGTAAAAATCGAAATAAAATAGTGAAAAAGAAAGTTTTTCGTCCTACGTTTGTGTTCCTGAATGCAGGGCCCATCGAACAATAGTTCGATCAATAACAAGTGTTGTCGAAAGTAAACATTCGAAACCATCGACGTGGTAGAATTCATACAGCCTAGTGGAGTATATATTGTTCGTTTACTTTAACTAAACAACATAAATGCATGCATAACAATACTATCTTTGTTTAAAACCTGTGCTGTATTACTTAAAAATAAATAAAAGATTGCATTTTTTTTGGAACCCTAAGATCATGATTTGTTTAAACAATATTGCCTAAAATATGTCATAGTTAAACACATTATAATGAATTCGATACCTTTTAAATATCAGAGAGGATTTATACAGAGTTTGATATCACATCTGTTAAAACTATATATATTGTATCATCAATTTTATTTTATTATCATCAATTATGTAAATACAATACCAGTAAAATAGTAAGGTTTGTTTTGTCCAGCATCATTCGAATAATCACTGTTACCATGAAACTAATACTAATACTATCAATGTAGTATAGAATAAATTAATACTCATTGGAAAAACAACTGGCTTAAATAGAGGCTATGGATGTGACCTATATAAAAAGCGACAGTTCCTTCATTAAAATAATATATACTTCGTTTAAATTTTACTACCGACAAGAAGAATACAGCGTTTCACCATACTCCTCTTCCAAATATGTCATAAATTAAACAAAACTGTTAACTTAAAAATAAGCATTTCCTTTTGAACAATATCGATTTGACCCAGTCGCCTTCTGCTACTAACAATAAAGCAAATACTTTTTAATATAAATGTGTACATATTTAGCAAGTAATGTATCTTTATGAACACATGTTTTTGCAGAAATGTTCTACTGATTAACAATGTAGCTCTATCAAATATAACCAAACGTAATATGGAAGTTTTCATGTAGGAATGCATTTCAAAAACGATATTCTGGACCTAAACAGACAATCGATATTGATTGGCGTTAAAACAATAGACATTGTTCGAGCTTATTGACTGGTGTTGTATTTGTTTTATTGGTAAATTAAACAATGCTATCAGATAGACTGGGATTGTTCGACAATAAAATATTGGTAAATGAGTACGAGGTACTAAATGTTGAATTACATTTGTTTAAAGTTGTTTAAATAATATAGTTAACAATGAATGAACTATCTTGGCTTCAACATCTTTAGTTGCAGTGATTTTATTTATCATTGAGTGTAAACAAAATACACACAAGTTGTGTAATTATGAGGAACAAGATGAACATATATCCTTTATTTGGCAATGCCTGCATACAAACTGTGATTTATATTGACAACTGTCAATGGTGCATAGAACCTCGTTTATTACATGTGGTTTAAATAATTATATAGAGGATATTTGTCTGTTTCCGGTGTGATAACGCGTGATATCATCACCGGAAAGGGACACAATTAATATAAAAAATAAGTAAATTGTCTCCCTTTCCAGTGATGATATCAAGCGTTATCACACCGAAAACAAACATGTTCTTCTTATTTTAATGCTATAGAGTATTCTTTACATTTGAATTAATTTTAAAGGATTTATAACACGATGTTTTCAGTTGTATGTACTATTTTCTCAATAATGCGTAGTAATACGTGTTAGTAATGTTGGATTACGCTAAAATATGCTGTGGAATAGTTAAGCAATTTAAACCGAATTGTTGTTTACTCTATTGGCATTATCATGGCAGCGTGTTTGCAGTAAAACAGTATACTATGCTGTACAGTATATTCATAGGCAACGCAGAATCCGGGTTTCTAAATTTATTTAAGTTAAAATAAATGCAATTCAACACACATAGTCGTTCAATAATGTCCAGCGTTTAAATCAAACAGTTAACAATCAATGCTAGGTTTAAATATATTTGCAATAAAAGTACGTATTGAAAGTGAAAGTGCGTTAAGTTCCCCGAAATTCACATTTTCTAAAAATTGCAAATTCAAGAGGATTAAACTCGTAGATGCGCGTTACAATGTGAAATAGTGTTCTGAAATGGATTACTTATACATATAAAGTGTCTTCTATATACGAGATTCGAATTGGGTTAAAAGTAGGTCGATAATTTGAAGACAACAAGATGCAAGATGGCGGATAATAGAACGCTGAACACTTCTTACACAGAAACTAATACTAATGTTTTCATCCGAAAACAATGAATAAAATAGAAAGTTTTTGAAACAACTAAAGGTCATGACAGAGTTTCAAGGCGGAAAAAGTATATAAAGTTATATATAAATATGTGCTTACTTAGTGAACACAAGTTATTTCTTAAGGCAACGATGGATTCTTGTTGGATTTTTGAGAACCGGCAATACAGCAATTATGTAAACAAAGGGATACTACTGTTCACAACAGCAGCAAACAACAAGTGCAACTGCAAGTGTAGTATGCGGTAATTAATAATGTGCAAAGGAAAAAATAAATACTTTGGATTCTAAAATTAAGTTTGGACAAAGGTCCCCAGCTCCAAGGCCTCGTGGGTTAAACGTGTACCCACAAGATACTGTCTGTACCAGTCTCATTGGCTCAAAACGACTGAGAAGAATCCAAGAGAAAAAAGAGGAAATACAGGGCAATATATCGGAGAGGTATTGTTAACATTTGCTGTCATTAATATTTACTACTTTTCTGTTTGGTAATTTTGTATGATAAGTGGTAACAATACTTACAATTAAATATTGTCCAAATCAAATGAAATTTAAAAAAGTGGTACCTCACTGTGAATGATATAGGGATATATATCGCTAATACTTTTCTATATTTCACTACTTAGCATTAAATAAAAAATATTACACTGACACATTGAAAACAGGAATTGTGTTATTGAAGCCAATTAAGTTTTACCATATTGAATCCATTCTTTTAATATTGATATTAGCCGCTAACGCTTTTCGTAACTTAATAGCTTCTTTGATAAAGCGTGTGTGTGGCGTAATTAATATAGGACATAAGGCATTTAAGCTACGCGCAAAGTAAAATAACATGTTAAACTCAATGGACAAAGGTTCCTTAATATGATTCATACATTGAGCAGCAATTAACTGCATGACATTTTTTTGAAGTACGTTGCCGAATTGCAAATAAAAAAACCGTCTTAAGGCAGAGTATGTAAGTCAGTCCTTCTCAATTTGATTTACTGACTTCATGGAATTCTTTGTAAAAATATAACGTAACGGACGCTCCTTCAAATGCGTCCGGTAAAAGTCAACCCAAATATACGACATGTTCATGTGCGGCGCCAATAATGATAGATGTGGTCTGACCTCATATTAGTGTTCTATTTCAAATATTACATTTCATAGTGCATTTATAAATTTTCATACTGACGGATTTATTTTCAGACGGTTTAACATAACAGTATAATGTTTAGTCGCGGGATACATCTGAAAGATACTAGGGACAACCATTTAATTCTTAGCACTGAAACATGTTGTTAGGAAAATCATTATATTATTAATAATTAAGTGTTCTAAATAGTGCTTACGTTTTAACAAACGATTAAATAAATTGACTAAAAATATTCAAAATATTTTCATTTGCTCTTCAAGATGTCAATAATTATTTATTTTCAACTAGCGTATGCTGTATTTCTTAACCTAAATGAAGGGTTCATTTACAAGTGAACTTTATTGTTTGGTACACATCGTTAAAGATACAATGTAAACGTTCGTGGAAAAAAACGAATAATATAAAGCTATTAGTGATTAAGCTTAATTTGAATCATAATCTGATCATGGCCACTATGTATTTATATACAGGATTTTATCTACTGTAAACTGGTTTTCATTATAATAAGTGGACGGTATGTCTTATGTTAATTTACATACAACATTAACCATTAGGCACATTTAATGAATATGTTTATAAGATTGGTAATGAGAACGTTATAAGCACATAGCGAGAAAGCGTTACATAAAATGTTCAAATAACTATGATAAATCAAATATTGAACTTTAACATTTTCATATCATAAAACGAGTTATAATTCGGAAATACGTATTCATTATTCGGTAAAGAGATAAAACTGCCGAAATAATAACGTTCACGACTTCGTATACCACAACCATATCTGTGTGTTAATATCTATTAATAAATAAATTCAATTTTGAACGCTGTCTTAAATGTAAATACACAAACATACCCCTTTTTAACAAGCGCTTGCCAAGTGCTTTACTTGTTATGATTCGTCGTAAGGTTGGTTTCTTTCCGTGCGTATCGCTAAAATAAAGCACACATTTACGATTGTCTTCCAAACTGAAATTTACTTATAGCCCAAGACGCGTAACAGGCTTAACGATGAACAGCATATACAAGGTAAGCTATAATTACCAACCATTACGAATAACCAAATCATTCCAATTGAGATTGAACATAATTGCTTCACATGAATACCATGCTTTGCGTGCATTCAAAAACGTGTGTCGATCAAATTACATGTAGATGACAACGGCTGACAACATATTTGATTTATTCATTATTTAGTCAAACTATGTAACTCATTCCAAGGTTATCGAACAATTATGGCCAAAGATGCCTATAGAAACATAGCACAAAGGTAATGGACGCAGTTATAGACGATCGAAACGATAATAAAGTATTACCATATTGAACACAATATCGGTTTTAGAAATCTAAATATGAATAAAAACATGCTGTTAGTTTAATAATGTTTTGGCACAATTGAAAAGCTAATCGTGACAAATGCAGGTCCGTTTTCTGGGTATAACCAGTTCTTGTTGTCTTTGAGTGAGGTCACTCGAACACTCCCCGAATATGGATTAAACTCCTGATCGAAAGGTTATCAACACATTTATAACACCACTGTAAATGTCTCCATTGAGACTGGTACACCTAAATATTCGTCACTATTAAATGCATCGTTTCTATGAAATCTTCAGCTATACCGCACATTGCACAGGATTTCGAATTTTATCATTAAGCACTCAACTGCGTTTGTATTTGCATGAAGAGCGCATATGGCCATATATGCGAAATAACATTACACATACATTTATTTTGTCTTGTGTTTTCCAATGACAATTTAATTTAATTGTTTAGGGCCTTGTAACTTCATCGTTGTGTGGGCCATTTACGTGTTGTGTCAATAATCTTTACTGATACTTTTCGTTGCTAATGCTCTTTTGGAGAAACATCAACAACACACTTTCATTGAGACAGTTTCGCACGTAAAAAGCCCATTCCTGAGACACCACAACTGTTTTTAGCCATGACATACATGATTACAGATGAATTGACTAATTAAATATATATACTTCTTTTGTGAAATCAACATGAAATCTTGCCAAGTTCCTGACATGAAGATTTTAGACATGTACTATAAAAATAAGCATCTTACATAAAAATAAAAATAAATCACCTTCATAAGCGACCCTCCTTATTTCAATCCAGTTTTATAGATTTTACAATGTGACTGTCAAATTTTTATATCTTTGAGAGGATTGCTCGATAATGATCAATAATGCCATATGAAAACGACTCGTCTATCTTTAATTATAGTATATTATGTTTTCTCACAATTTCAAAACTGGTAAAATTATATCAATTATTATTCAAAAGATATTCTAAATTCAGAACAGTTCAATACTATGATTTGGAATTCCTTACTATGACCTAAGACACATTTGTTTTAAGTCCCTATGAGTCACAACAGATATGCATTCGACATAGCCAATGTATTGATCGTATGCATTTGCGTTACTCTTGCCTCGTTACGAGACAAATGCAATTCCCACTTAAGTATCGTCTACTTGGTAATTAAAGTGTCTCTAATGCATTTCATTCGTGATGATACATAACATTTAACAAAGGATTTTATGTTATATCATCTTAAAGACGTTACCGTAATTTAAAAATCAATATATACGTAGTAATACCATTTGGATTGTACTTCCAATCAAACGTAATATATATTTTCACTGAAACGGTTTAATTACATTAAATAAGAAGATATATGATTTATATTCTTAACATTTTTCGAATACACAGTAATATACTATTTATTATAACATGATACTCGCTAATTTTTGTATAGACAAAGAACAAAATCATCGTTTTTAAAATACCAAATGAGCAACGCAAAAAGAACACCCGATTCTGAGCAGAGCATAATGAAAAGCATTTGCAATTACAAAGGCAAATAATGATTGATTTGAAATTAGTTTTGCATCGTTATTTATCGGTCAATAAACACCTCTTCCTCGTTCTTATGCGTGGCTATTAAACAACTCGGGCTAACGCCCTCGTGGTTTAATTCCTACGCATCAAAATTCCAATTCGTTGTTTATTGGTCGATAAACGACGATAAATCGAAACTTATTTCTTAATTAACGTCGATACATGGTTGGCGGTGTACCTTGTGAATAGACTTATTGACAAATGTTTGATTTGACTATTGATTAGATATTTGTTTATTATTCTTATAGCTGTAAACATGTGTACGGTATTGGACGAGTTGGTTGTAATGACTCAGTTCTATGACTCAGTGTGACTGGGGCTTTAGTTTCAGGGCGACTGGGGCTGTATTCAACATGTTCAAAAAATCGCTACGGCTGATGTTTAGCCCTGAGACAACACATGACTTTCCAAAAGAATGTGGGTATACGTAGGACAAAGATTTTTAGATTTTGAGTCTCTGATCTGTCCTATACGACATTTGTCTTTAGGCTTAGATTTTGGCTACAATTGCCCACGAGTGATGGTGGATGTGTTAATCGTAAAGAGTCTGGATGCACAGTTGTCCGAATGCTCCGTAAACGTTGTAGTGAGTGCGCAGTATCATCGTGCCAAACCGTGCAAACAATCGTCGCGTTGTCGTGAGTAGTCATGATATTTGCCACAAAGGATCACACTAGAAGCGCAAAAGAACCATTGGAAAAGCGAATCCCTATCATATACGTATCAACTCGTATCATAACGTACGTACCATTACGTAGCTGCCCTTTGTAGATATGTTATACGGCAGTCACGAGTATACACGAAAGGCCAAGAATGCCTAAACGATGGCTGTAAGAATAAGCCAGATTGAGATACGACTGCACGATTTGGACATGTTTCAAACTGTCGTTGCTCTTCCCGAACGATAAGGATCACCAAAGATTATACAATATCCACACACAGATGCCGGCACGGCGTATGTGTTCATGTTCACGCTTAACCACGCTACACCAAAAGTTTGTAAATCGATGGCAATTGTAGCTAGAATCGTGACAGTGTGACCTAGGCTTTAGCTGCAGTATGACAGGCGATTACAACGAAGCAGGATATAACATGCGACGTCCTAAATGCTACGCACGTTAACGCAAGACTGTGAAGGAATCTTGCCTCTAGTTGGAAGGATTTTGAACATGTTCCAAAACCAGCTTCGACTGAATGTAGCCCTGAGACAAAGCACGACTTTCCCAAACGTCGCAAGTACACGCTGTACATGGTCAGGATATTGGTTCATAGACCTGTCTAATACCTCTCTTGGCAGCAGTGAAACTGGTACTCTACGGGGCCAACCGGTAATGCACCAATAAAATCCACGTCACTTTAAGTGATATTTATGAAAAAACGAGAAAAATATACGAGTTTGAAGGATGTTATGAGACTGATTTAAAATCGGTTATGCATACACTAGTACATGTATTTAATAGTGTACCCTTTATTAAATTAATGGTTTTACTATTCATTTCGATACAGTGTTTCCTCAAATATCGTGCAATTTTTATAAATACAACTGAACTTCATTTTATGATACAATTATGTAATATCATAATAAAAGATTGGGCTATTAAGAAACATGTTTCAATCGTCAAACAAAAATTAATATCGATCCAATGCTATTTAAATTGAATGCTTTAGTGTAGTGGTGACTTGTAATGATACAAAAACACAGAGCACGTAACAACCACGTGTCTGTTTGGCCTAATATATAGTAACATTTTAAACAGTTCAATTCAATAACACTACACATGCATTTACAATCGTTGTCATTTATCGTATTCCCTTATCTCTCTGTGTACTTGTGCTAATTATGTAACATTGTTTTAATTAATGTGTCAATAGCCAGCAGCTATATTGTTTAAAATGTATAACAATAATGCACACAATTTCGTATTTTTCAGCACAACACATTCACATATATTTTTATTTTTATTACAGCGTAATAAGTAGCAGCTGTACGACCGATTTGGCAGTTGAGATTTCAGTGAATTAAATTGTAATTTTGCTTGTTAAATTGTTCAATACCTATTTCATTAAATCTTGATCTAAACAAGTATTCATTTTTAGAATCATTTAAACGATTTATATCGAACAGAACGATATGTAATTCTCTGATTGTTTTCGTCACGATTATCGATTTAAACAATCATTATATTTCTGTACAGTTACTTTGAATACAGTGTAAACGTTAAGTTTTTGGCGTAATCCGTCTTCACAAAAGTAAACACACTATTTGAGAAATCTAATACAGTATAAGTTTTAATCGACTATGATTTCGTCTATTCAATAACCGTTTGTCACATTAAACAATGTTAATAATGACACTTAAACACAGAATAACATCATTGTATAGAAAGTGTAACCTGTCGAAATAAATGCTTGTCATGGTTGAATTCATTGTGAGCGTTAAACCGTTAAGTAACTGAGTTGCAATTGCGTATTGTACTGTGTTGCATTGGTAATATGAAATTGTATAATACCGTAGTACCGTCCCGTAATCACTCGCGAGTTTGATTAAACTCCGCCCGCTATCGACTCTACTTACAATCAATACACCTTATACACATTTAATTTCATATACAGTTCAACATAGGTATGTGCATCGGGTATTTTTGCAGGCTGTTTGACAAAATAAATTGACTAATTGGTATGCTATCAAAACAAGCTTTTTAAAACGTAATTGCGTGTACAGATGTGATTCAATTAAAATCGATATTGAAGAAAGATAAATTGTTCGTTGTGCGAAGGCCGCGGAAATACAATCCTAGCAATTATTTCATTTTCAGAAGACATTATCGATCGATATTGCTAGATTCAAAGCAGTTAGTCGTTTGCCGACATGCTTAAATACCCCGACATGCCTTGTTTTTCAAAGTGACAACCCTTAATCCATTTATCTAATTAAATAGGTCTTTGATTGAAGGGTCATACACGAACGCCGAATTGATCGGTCAACAGTGTGATTGACAAGTAACTGAAAAGAGTAGTCCCGCCCACAACAATATAATTTGCCAATCAAATACGGTGATTTTAAAGGCGGAGTTTATACCTTACTAACAACTAAAACGTGTTTGACAACAAATACTAGCGCTTGTCCGAAAAAGTGAACATGCATTTTAAAACATTTTATTTTACTATTGTATTAACCATTAAATTGCATCCGATTGATTCTCGAATTTATTTAATAAATTGGCAATCAAAAATATTGAAACAAATAAGGTAATATAGAGCATTATTTTAAAACACAATTTGACGTCGTCAGACGTAATTTTGTTCAAATAAACGTTATGCAATCGAGCGCGTGACCATTACACGCATGTTTTTCGCGCATGGCGACAAAGGTTCCGCGCGCTTTTGTAACAAAACACGCTTTTAACATGGAGATACATGACCGTATTTATGTCATTTAAGAACCATGTATTCAAGCATTTAATAAAAAATAGGTGATTGTTTCGGCTTTTTATGTCAGCATGTAGTATAATGGATAAAGCTTGATGTTTTTTTTTCATACGAAAACAATGAATAAAATAGAGTTTTTGAAACAACTACCGGTCATGACAGAAGTTCAAGGCGGAAAGAGGCGGAGAACAGGACGGTTTGAAACGATTCTGAATAGCAAGTATAACAGAAAAATTAATTCCATTATGTCAATTAAGAACCATGTACTCAAGTATTTAATAAAAAGGGTGATTTTTTTTGGCTTTTAATGTCCGCATGTAATATAACGGATTTTTTTTTTCATCCGAAAACAATGAATAAAATAGAAAGTTTTTGAAACAACTAAAGGTCATGACAGAGTTTCAAGGCGGAAAAAGTACAGTTTGAAACGATTCTGAATACCTTGTATAATTGAAAATTAATTCCATAAATAAAAAATGCCTCCAAAGGTAAACACGTTTTTACTCAATTAAGAAAAACCCGGTAATTCCAATTGTTGTGAAATAAATAAAATGGGGTCGAGCGTTACAGCCGATTTCGGGCAGGTGGAGTCCAGCGTTGCGGCCTTATTCAGAAAATTGGGGTTCGAGCGTTGCGGCCGATTTCGGGGAAATGGGGGTCAACGGAGCAGCCGATATCGGCGAGGGGGTCATAAAGGGGCAGATAGGAAGGACATCGGGGGCGGGGGTTGAACGATTTTTTTACGCGAGGGCGGAGGGGGGGGGGGGCGTTCGGGGATGCCGACATTTCTTCAAGAAATCCTGCGAAAAACCATGTATAGATGTTGAGAAATCTTTCCTAAAGCGAAAATTAAAGGTATAATTCCAACAAAATCCTTGTCTAATCAAGGTTAGATAACTCTGGAAATACAAATCACAGGGGTACCTGCATTGTTGTAATTGGTCAGCAGTTTTTTAATTAACACGTATTGAACGTTTAAAATTAATACCTTTTGAACAATGGACATTGACCAAACATTTAAGCAAAGCACCCAACCAAAAAACCTATCCAAAAAAAATTAACACAATACTTAACTAACGCAGATGACGCAGACAATGACGCAGCTGTCGCAGACGCAGACGACTGAGCGACGACAATAGCTCTACTTGTGTTTCTTCGAAAAATCGAGCTAAAAAGGGCCATAATTCAACCAAAATCCCGAATCATGGGTTTTGTCTTATACACTCATCTGATTAAAGTGTTGATATTCAGTTTAAATATTAAATGTACAGAATACAATTGGAAAACAATTTTACTTTCTAGTTGTTTTAATAAATCAAGTTTCCAGTGTGGCGAATAAAATAAGTTCTCTTCAGAAATCAACAAAATTATATTTATTAACGAACTCGTTGTCTAGAACGTTTCTAGTATAATACATCAAAACATTAATGAATATTGCAAGGAAAAACATCGCTGCATATTATGAACAGTGCTGACTAGAAACACAATATTTACGAAATCGTCTCTTGGTCAACTAGCCTGATATATGAAAGGTAATAGGGTTTACCTGGCCATTCGGCAGATGCGATGACATGTGGCACGATACATATATATTATCATCATATATTATCATCATATTATTGTTTTTTATTTAACAAGTTTCCAACATTAACTCACTACACAACCCAGACTCATTTTAATGTAATTGTTTAAATAATAGTCTACTGGTGTAAACTGATGAATACAAAATGTTATGTAGTTCGTCAGGAAACCGGTTTTATAAGCCGCTGTAGACAAACTTAACATATTTATCCCAACCTAGTTGTCTCTATTTAAAGTCGCTCACACACATGTGTAACACAGCTTTATAACTACTGTAACAATACAAATCTCAAATTAATGCATTGGATCTATTTTACAGTGTAGCGGATCCATTGTTTTCTAAACACCGACTAGTCAAGCCCATTTATAGTTTTGATGAAAATTCACATACGAAACAATCTGATTGGTTTGACCTGCTTATTATTTTAGCTCTACTAGAATATTAGTATTTGTCATAAAAACGTCAAGGAGGGTTGGGGCGATACAGGATCCTACTACTCTTACAGAAATCATGGACTATCACACCTATCATACTATCGGAATAAATCTAATACAATAGGAATACTAGTCCTTGTGGATTTCACGTTAAACGTTGTAATGAAGCAGTGTCTCAATCAAAATGCATTCGATGTTCAACAAATTCTTACTAGTTAATTCAGTCTTTTGAGAAATGGAATAGCTATTCAAATATAAGTCATTATACTTGCGAACTTGTAATATAGTAATAATATCATTAACAAACAACATTATAATAATTTTACAAAAAGGTCTTCGTTCGGACAGATGATTTCCGACTGAAACCATAATTACCAACCATTGCGAATAACCAAATTATGTAAATCGAGGTTGATTATAATTTCCTAACATGCGTACCATGCTTTGTGTTGATGCGGGAGGCATATATGGATTGTCCTGTCCGTCCGTGACAAGGTTAAGTAGAGTTTACCGATTCGTTTACTACCAACATCGCTTACTACAACACTAGGATACCTACACAGTTGTTGCTTATGACCATTCCTTATCCACCCATATCATCCAACTTTGACCTTGACCTAATTCGAATTAGGAAATGGGCTATATAGATCCCACCTGGGCCATGTGTGTTTATCAAACACAGAATTTTTATATTCAAAAGCTTTTGTCGATGCGGCTGATACTATATTAGTTTATTAATTGTTTCGTCAAACTATGGAAGTCAATCCGAAATTATTGAACATTTATGGCCATAGTTAGACGACAATAGTGAATGTTAGATGCGTATGGAAAAATAACATAATTATATTGTTCGCAATTATAGAAGATCGAAACGATAATAAAGTATTAACATACTGAACACAATATCGGATTATAATTCTAATAATAAGGGATGGCAAAGGATATCCGAAATATTCGAATAATGAAAAAATAATCGAATATGTTTTAAGTATTCGAATACTTAACTGTCCGATTGCATACATTTTAATTAGCATACAAACTACAATATGGGTTACGGTTAGCCTCTAAATATCAAGCATTTTCTATTTTGCAGGTTAGGTGTCAAAGTTGGACTAGCACCCTATTGGTAAGTAGCTGATATTTTGTTGTTACTACATGTTAAACTCGTTATGTGGACCACAGTAGGAGATTAAAATGTCTTGTGGATGCTAATAGGAATTACTGAGTATATGTGCTCTGAAATAACACATCTCGTCCCTAGATATATCCGATGGTTTGTGATACTCTGAACACATGCATGACATTCGTGGGCACAAGCAGCATAGTATAATTATTCTCAACAAAGCATGGGATTAATCGAGGGCTAGACCTTTCTCAAATGTAATACAAAACAGCTCTAGTATGTAGCGCTTTGTCCGTGTATTGGCCCCTGTTTTCTAGCCGTACGTTTGCAGTAACTACATATCGCACAATTAAGTCTTTTGTAACGTTACCATAATAATAATTACTGCATCCGACGAAAAAATATTCGAATATTCGAATACTTTATCAATCGAATATTCGAACATCAATTTTGGCATTGGTTGCCATCCCTACTAATAATAAATGAGAAATGCAGAATCATTGTACATGTACCATCATGGAATGTCGTTGAGAGAGCTTAATCCTTATTTGGCTAAATTGTGTCTAAAAGCTAATTGTAGCAAAATCAGGTCCGTTTTCCGGGTATAACCAGTACTTGTTATATTTGAGAAAGATCACTCGAACACTCCCGAATATGGATCAAATTCCCGATCGAAAGGTGGTCACCATATTTATTGCACCACTCTGACTGTCTCCACTAAGACATGTAAACTTAACTATTCGTCTCTATTTAATTCGAGTTTCGATCAAATCTACAGCTAAACCGCACATTGCAAAGGATTTGGCATTATATCATTAAACATTCAGCTGCGTGTGTAATACATGCGTCTAGATCTATTGTTAAGTGTTTTGTATTAACATTTGCATGAAAACCGAATATGACCATATGTGCGTAATAACGTTGAACACACATTAATTTTCAAATTTCAATAGCAGGATAATCAGACAGACATACAGACAGACAGACAGACATACAAACAGGCAGATAGCTTAGGCAGACACTTGCAAATACAGACACAGGCAGACACACACAAACACACGCAGACACACGCAGACACAGATAGGTGCAGCAAATCCAATACAGCCCTATGCAGATACAGGTGCAGTCAGTGACATGTCGTTACATACAGTCAAATTCAGATACAAGCAGGAATGCACAGGTAAGGTAAGTCCAACACAGGCATGTGTAGACAGATACAGGCAAACTTAGGCAGGTATTTGCAGGCACAGTGAGACACAGTGCGGAACAGGAAGGTACTTGGCGGTAGAGGCAGTCAATGATTGTCCCAAACAGACAGTGAGACACAGTGTGGAACAGGAAGGTACTGGGCGGTAAAGGCTGTCAACGCTTGTCCCAAATGCAGACAAGGCTGTCACGACCTGACATAGGCAGTCGCAGTCATACACAAAAAGACATACGCACTTACAGGACGACCAAGGCAGCCCGATGTAGTCACAGGCAGTCCGAAGCGGTCCCAAGCATACACAGTCAGTCACAGACATGCATTGGGGAGTACAGGGTGGGGGTACATTCATACACAGGCAGTCACAAACAGGCGGACGAAAGACTGGCAGACAAAAGTAGGCACAGGTAGGCACATGCAGAATTAGGTAAGCACGTGTAAGCACATGTAGGCACATTTGCTTACAGGTAGACACAGACAGACACAGGTAGGCATATGAGGACACAGACAGGTAGAGACAGACAGGAACAGACATGCAGCAAATGACAGGCAGAAACAACAAGGCAAGAGCCGACAAACAAAATGGCACATAGAGAGATAAATTAACTAGCTGTTGGGAACAGACACTCATGTAGATATAAGCAGGACCCGCAGGCTGGTATATATAATTAGGGAACAGGCAGTCCGGAACAAACAACTTGAATAAACTGACTATCAGATAAAATAAGGCTGAAATAAACAGCAGAACAGACAATGATGCATATACAGTAATTAAGCGATAGTCAGGAAAAAAACATAAGAAGAGACCGGCATACAGATACAGTTAGGAAGCGACAGACAGAATCAGTTAGCAGAACAGAGAGACAGGCTGAAACAGTTAGGAAGAGATAAACAGAATAAACAGCAGAAAAGAATGTCAGACATATAATTAGGAATAGATAGACAGTAACTGACAGCAGGAAAGACAGGTAAGCCGATATAGTTAGGAATATATACTTTGACGCATACTTTATGTAAAATAGTAATATATGCAAGAAAAATGGTACGTTAGTTTGTGAAATTGCGGTTTCTCAAAGTTTTAAGTGTGTAGATCAATGAAGGTTTTCGGAATGAAACATACGAAAACAGTAATGCAGACGTCTATGAAATTGTGATCGCATCATAAAAATTAACGATAATACAAAGTATGCAACAAATGATTTTTTGATTATTGTACAGTCTCACGACAAATAGCTATGTTGATAATTATAAATTAGTCTGATATAAAATGCAACGTGACGGATATACAGATAGCGTGCGTGTGTGTGTGTGTATGTGTGTGTGTAGAAGCGCGCGCGCGCTCGAATGTGCGCACGTGTGTGTTTGTAGGATGTTGCTTGAGTATCAAACAGTTAACTTTTCTATCAGTCTTTGTTCAAATAATATTTAAGAATATCAGTATATAGGAATGTAAGGTAAAGTCATACAATGTTGAATAAATATCCGAACTACTGGCCTGATTTAATCAAAAACGATAAATGGAAACTGTATCATATTGCCAACACTAGTTGGACGAAGAATGAATTGGATTTAAGACAGTTAGACCAATATAGTGTATGTCTTTTAAGTGACCAATACATATGAAAAACATTTGGTACATTATTATTCAACACACGTTTCTCTAAATGGCTTCCAACGCTTTTACAGAGATAATCTCAAAGTTTGTCCATAAGTACATTCACGTCATTTATCGGCTATGAAGTAAAAGTAACAAAAGCGTAGATTGTGTTTATTTGCAAAAGGATCGCCCGTAACATTGCAGTCATTTAAGTTGCAAAACCGTATATTTAATAAAGGGTCACCACGATAAGTTACATGTTTGTTTGTAAAAATATGTACATATCTGGCAATGGTCAATACGTTTTGATTTTGTTTTGATTTTGTGCACGACAACTGGTATTATGCATATATCGACATAATAATAATATGCATACATCGATAACATACCTTTCTTAATACAATTAATAAATTATCATAACGTACCATTAACAACTGTAAATAGAATGTGTACCGACCACGGCATCTCTTGAAGAACATATAATAACGAGAGCTTAAAACACGCAATGGGCAGTCCATTGTAATACAACAAACATTCTCATTTACAAATTATAGTCATTCAACACATTTCATAGCGCTTTTGTGCTAGTTACTTTAATATGAAGGTATTGATCTTTTTGAAAAATATAAGATAGGCCATTAAAAAAAAAAAATTATAAGCAAAATTATGAAAACAAGCCACGCGTGATATGTTTTGGAAATGTCGTATATAATATGATGTAAATGGTTTGTATTGTGTACAATATATACATAAATGTATGTGCAGCGCTGATTAAAATTATGCCAAAAATGTTGTATACTCGTATACGTTTTCCCGACATTTTATAAGACTAAGAGGTGTTTATTTTTAATATCATAATAACTTCTACCTTAATTACTACATACCTGATTCTGGTTGTACTTACTCCGATTTTTTTTATCTTTTTAAAAGTGCTTAAACACAAATATGGGGTATATTTTTAGTAATAATGAAACCTGCACCGACCAAATTAGTACGCATTTGTGTGTTAGGGAGTTACTACAATGGCTATCTAAATCAAATTAGTCAATACAAAAGCAAGGAAGGTAATGTATTGAATTTACCCCCTGTTTGTTTGTCATGTAGACAATGTGACTACCTTATCACTAGTTGATTTTTTCCCTATTCTGGTTCCCCTTCATTACTGACTTTTGTGGTTGTGTCAGGTATCATAAAATCATAGAGGGTAACCACAGGGTAATTCAAGACGGTAAATGTACGTTTTGTTATATATTCAATTTTAAACAAGTGGAAATACAAAGTAATGTTTGTTGTCGTATAATGACGTTCCTATTGCATCAAACCTTTATTCATTATTTTTTTGTGTGGTTTATTTAAAGACGAATTCCATCATTTGTCTCCTCCTGTTTTTTCTTTGTTTTGTTGTTGCCATAGGGTAATACTAAATCATTATTTTAAATAACCATAATAATAATGCTGTATCGACACGTTCTTCCGTTCGTAGCATTTCATAACATCCGACGATGAAGTAATGGTTAAATACATCATTAATGTATTCATTTATTCAAGCTGTTCAGCATTTTCAACAAAAAATAAATACATCGCTGTGGGGGTGATATAAAATAATTTAAACCCTTGCTTCCTTCTCGGTTGATATAACATGTATAAGGTTGTTATTCGTTATCACCCCACTCAGTTATACCTGTCGAATATTTATGGTTCTTAAAAAAAATCTATTGAAAATCACGATTGTGTGAAAATGCGCAGTCTGATCTAAATAATTTACTATAAGCCTCTATTAGCCTCTAGTGAGGACACTTTATACTTAAGCTTTACTAAAATTCTAAAAGAGCCTACCTTTTGTATTGACGAATCAGAATTCCTGTGCTTCACCCTCCTAACACCAGCGCTTTTCGTGTCACAAATCAACTAAACGCACACAACAACAACAAACACATATATAGTCATGTTTTTCAAACGAGCAGATACATGTACATAAAAACTTAACATACGGAAATAAATTTATGTACAGTTCATTGTCATACCTTAGATGAGAATGCAGATACAGCAAAACAGTAACTCGACTTTTTGATTAAAAAACAGATAAAGCTGAGTATGAATTGTTCACAACGCGTGTCCTGATGTTAACAATCTTTCGGCAGGACAGGACATTGTGATTATGTTTTTACATTGTTTTCATTTTAGCATTTGGTATCTCTTAACATAGTTTACCATTTTTAAATGTATCCTTAACCATACAGGGAAATGTTCTCAAACAATATCTTGCATCGAACAGACACAGGTGATTATTTTCCGTGATCATTTATTTAAGTTATTAATGTTCGCTCAAATGGGACCCACTGCAATATGTTTTTGTCTTCTCTGTGTATGTGCATTCTTAAAATATACCTGGTTGTGTAAATATTTTGAAACACCATTATCACAAACATTTGACTCGTGATTGGAAGCTGCAATTATGATCGGGCAAACGACTGTTAAAACGAAATACATCACAAACAACATTAATTGTTTGTATCGTTTGCAATTATTTTAGAAATTTACATATACACGCGTATCATACAATTAGTTTTTCATTATGTTGAATAATTTGTCTGAGTTGTTTTAAAACCAATAATGGTACTTATAATTATAAGGAAATAAGAAATGGTAAAACGATGTTATAATATGTTAAAGTATGAACAAATAAATACATATGAATTTGAATGTTCTTTAGGATACATGCACTCCAGACGAATATGGAGATTTGACCAAATGAATGACATGAACAAACTCGTAAGTTACATTTAAACTGTAACTGCACCTATGATACTCAAGATACGTATTAGTTATTACAGCATTCGTGATGAGGCAGCCAAAACCGTTCGTCAACCAACTCATCTAAGGCAAATCGTACCACAAGTCCAGTGATAACCATTAGTCCATATTTGAATTATTGCGCTGATAACTTTTTCACAAAAAGTATATGTAGGACATGCATGCATGGGGAAGATTTTAAAAGAGTATAAACCTTCAAAAGCGCAATGAAAAAAAAACTATAATAGAAACAATGTCATACAAATAATATCTAAACTAATGTCTGGATTTAATAAACATACGTAAACCGCACGGATTGTCCAGATAAATGTTATGCGATACAAAACATTTCGTAGTGAAAACTAGTCTGTTCGACAAACGTGATGATTTAAATTTTGATATGGTTAATTTCTCTTTCTTAGACGGTAATATCCCTAAGAGTTCTTCGTTTGGCATTTATATGTCCAAGTTAGTTCGTTATGCAAGCGATTGTTCAAGGGTAAATTATTTCCAACAAACGTAACCTTCATCTAAGTAAAAATTATTAAAACAAGGATTTCTTTTTCCATGAACTACACACAAGGTTTACGTTTTTATGCACCCTGCATCATAATGCGGGAGGCACATAGTGATTGTCCAATCCGTCCGTCCGTCCTTCCGTCCGTCAGTGACCAGTTTAAGTAGATTTTACCGTTCCGTCTAGCACCAACACCGCTTATTGCAATAAATAAATACACAGTTGTTGCCTATAACATTTCTTTATCTACCCATACCACAAAAACTCACTTTGACCTAGACCTTGACCTTATTTGCACTTTGAATAATTCAACCGGGCTGTTTCCTGGTTAACTAGATGTTACCTTTACGTCTAACACAGCACTTGAATACTTACACCGTTGTTGCTGATAATCATCCCCAATCCACCCATATTACCCAGCCATACTTTAACCTTGATCTAATTTGGACTTATTATTCAAATGGGCTGTCCAGCACTAACCGGGGACATGTGTGTTTATGGAACACAGTGTCTTGTTTAAAAATACTTAAGTTTTGTTTCTAGATATAATGTTTCCTTAAAATCTGTATTGGTTAATGTAATTCTCACCTTTCATTGTATAGTGATGCTTTTAAATGGTTGCCTTAGTGTAAATATGCAAAATTTGATGCTAAAAACGTTATTTATAAACTGATACAGTCTTATCAATCAACAACGTATAACTTGTCTATACTCAGGAACACATTCCTTTTAGTTATTTAAACTGTAAATATCGTATAGTATCACCTTCCATTTTATATCGAGTTAATTGTATCTGCGTTCACTGTATGTATGGTGGTATTATGGCAACATAACTTGCGTGGGGATTCGTCATGTAATTATTTATACGGCCATTCTCCCCCTACCTCTGATTCAAGTAGTGCAGTTGTCAGTCATAGAATAGGTATGTGCACTTAGAACTGGTAAACCGCTTAGATCGACTAAGCTTGCCCAGGAAAAGTGTGAGTAGGTTACACGTAACCGACCGCAGTTACATAAATTAAATACTGTTACAAACGGCGAACAACACACAAACAAACTGATTCTTGCGAAGCTAGAAGTGAACACTCGCAAGACGTCTGCTCACCCTTCTCGGTCGATCCGGTCTCTATACGTCAGTCGTGCTTAGTATTTATCTCTGCTTATAATCCATCCTAAGTGTAAAGCATTGCCATTGTGATTTTTATCAGCAATTTCAATATTTTTGGCTGACTTCTGAAATTGTCTGTCGAAATATAATTATCAAATATTATTGCGCAACATGTGTTTGAGGATACTATTGATCAAAGGTAAATAAAGCGGCGTATGGTATGAATATTTACCCAAATTATCCAAATTAGTTCGATTTTCGCGCTATATTCGTAAATACCAATTTCAGATTAATTGCTACAGGTATAACATTGCGTTAGGTTTGATTTAAATAATGGGCCTTCATAAACAATATTCCATTTAAAAATCCACTTGCTACAATGCATTCAGATAAAAGACCAATACCATGTCTATAAATGTGTGCATATATTTATTGACCATTGACTGCTTTATATATTGAAATATTCCTTCAACAAATACTCAAACATAAAGAAATTCAGCTTAACCGAATGCTTTCTGATACTGCGTTATGTCAGTAGATATACATGTGACAGCCGGACAAACGTAATAACAGTTGAATAATAATTCGGCCGGACGGACGGAGAAACAAAGCGGCGTCTACGACAAAAAGGTCCCTCTATGCAGAACACAAAACAAAAACAATACATGGAACATAACTATGTTTGCAGTTTTATTCTGTAACAAAAGCAAACCATCAGACATGAATTGACAAGTAAGTAAACAAACTAAAATTCGTGCGGAATGCTGGCTTTACAAAAAGAAAACAGTCAACGGAATACTGGGAAAACAAAAACAATAATTATTTTCGTTAAAAGTGACAAAAGGTATAACATTTAAAAAAAATAACAACTCATACAAAGTACCAAGATATACATCATAAACTTCCTGCAGCTGTTGTTTGTTAGGTTCTCAATCCTTGCCAAATCTGTAGTTTTGAAATGTTTACATCCCTTTCAACAAAAGAGTGTTTCTCAAATTTCAAAAGGGAGTGTGTCTCAATTATTTAAAACAACGCATTTAACCGATATGATTTCAAAACAGATACACTTGTTTTGTAACTATGAAGGGTTTACTCGTGAATAAAGCTTCGTGTCATTGTGTTTGAAGTATCGTTTCAATTGTCAGTAGACCTTCCATTGACACACCGTATCTGATTCAAACACCACTCCACAAGATGACACTTGCAAAAAGATTTGAAATTCGTTGTTTATTTTTTTTTCTTCTGCCGATATACAAATAATTTCCTGATGTTTTGTGCTCTACATATTTTGAAACATGTTTATTAGGGAATTTTAAATTAGTTTACTTGCAACTTCAGGGTGCGTATATGACTTTTAACTAAGAAGAAATGAAATGTAAATGGCAAACTGTACATGTAAGTAGTTGAAATATTGCTTTCGAAATATGTGAAGCGAACCATTCAAATTGTATACCTAGTTACCACAAATAATTTATCAAGAAATCTAGGACATGAGTTATGTTATGAAAGAATTGGGACTATTCAGAATCGCTTGATTTATTTTGATAGTTGTTTAAAAATCGTAAACAAATGTTACTAACCAAAGTGTGCACTAGATAATTACAATTATTTTTAATGCCACACAGTCGATTTTAGTTACGTTCTTGATAATGGGTCAATCTGTTCCATTTTGGAATGTTCTGAAACATCAAGGTTGTATACACGATTAAACTCCATGAAACGGCCAATCCAGATTGTGGAGTTTAAACGTGTAGCCGATCATCAAACCTGGCTCAGAAGTAATCACATGACATTGTACATGCACATAAAGACTAATAACCTGATCATTAAATTCTTTGACGTAATATGTAGACATACCGGACAGTTAAATAACACAAAGAAAGGTAATTCAAGCTTCTTAACAACCTTAATGAAATAAATCGTAGAATTATGCCATAAAATGGTGTTACATAATCTCGTGACAATTTGTTTGAAGATTTCCTTGCACGGTCTTTTCTTTGTGAGTTTGTGTGTGTGTGTGCGTGAAATTCTGCGCGTTTTTTGATAAGTGTGTTAACAAGGTATTATCACACTAATATATCAGCCGAAGCTTGCAGTTTAACACTTGATACTTGTAACACAGAACTGTCAGTAATTTATTTTATGTTGAGTCATAAAAATTGTTGTATTCCAGTTTAATGTGAAATTATTTGTTTTACAAGTTTGAAATAAAAACATATCGATTTGTTCAACTGTGACAGATACATAATTCAAAAGGCAATATAGCTTACATCAGCTTATTGCGGATGCAATCAATAATAGTGCCTTATTCATGTTCACTATTTGTTAAAAATATGAGTAAACCCAGAGACTGCATAACATGCCTATGCAGGGCACCAGAGAAAGGCGTATTCTAATATTTGTTCTCGTATTTCATTATTTTAACGCTATTAATTGACACCAAATGTATGGGTTTATTGTTCCCATTTAATAACCAATATGTTTATTTGTTACGGTAGTGTATTCGTGACAACAAAGTTGCGGTTGATTTCACTAATTTATCCAAAGAACGTGTATATAGGGTATTTTACATGACTGTGGTGTTCCGGTGGCTTGTATCGCTCGAGTTTATTGTGCACCGCTGTATTCCACGAGCCCGCAGGGCGAGTGGAATACAACTTTACACAATCAACGAGAGCGATACAACCCACCGGAACACCACAGTCATGTAGTATTTCATTTATTAAATACCTCCTTATGATCAAAACATAGCAAATACGCTACGAAACAAACAAAATAATAAAATAGTACTGTTGAAGAACGCGCACGAACACATGTCATGTACTTCAATGAAGTAATTAAATTCAATCAACATGTTGCAACGGCGTCGTAGTGTCTATAAATAGAATAGGGTGTTTCCAAGTGTCGATTGGAACGTTACGGAAATATACGATATTTAACGAACTTAAAAGTAGTCCGGTTTGTGCAGCCGTTGAATACGGAAAATTATTTCACAGTGTGAACTAAGGAAATTTTATCTGGCTTATTGTATTTTATACCGAAAATATATCAGTATTTGAGTCAGATTGTCTATAGGTATATAATAAAATTCGATAGTAAATGTGTCTATCTAACTTGGCCTCGATGTACATGGAATATGAATATGTTGACAGTACCAAAATTCCAAGCACTAAGTACAGTCATGTCTCATTTATTAAATACTATTGGGTAATATGACATAAATTAACTTTAAATATCTGTGCACTGTGACTAAGTAATAAACTGCAATTCGACATACAATGTATATTGACACGTACGACTTTATCTTTCATATGAATTTTTAGTAAACTATGGATACATTGATTGTATATAAAGTCGGGTAACCCGCCACCAACTGTAAATGTCAACACTGGTTTGCCCCCTTACTTAATGTGCATTTGAATATACGAGGCAAACTAAGCATATACTATTACATGGTGCATTAGTATGTTTTACAGGATGAAAAATGTCGTATTTCAAACAACGAAATATAAAAGTCATACACAAAACTTGTGCACTGGTTGAGTAGTTTTTTTTAACATTTGCTAATCTTGCAAAATAACATACGTCAGAATACCTTCTAACGCTGCGTGTTTCTTACCTTTTGTTTTTTTGCATATTTTGTCAATGATATACACACTTCATTCTGTATGCTACGTTGATGTGTACAAAATATAATTGTGCATTGCTTTTGACCTCTTATCTATATACAAGTGTACTAAAAACATGATGTATGGCATATGCAACATAACTTCCTTGCACAGCAATGTACAGTATAGAGTGTGCGTATGTAAAGAGGACAGATATGCACGTGTTGGAGGTCCGTTTTCGGCGAGGATAAACTTAAAGGGACATTGCACAGTTTTGGGCGAAAATATGCTTAAAGGGATATTGCATTGCAATTATCATAATTAAATTACGAAAGGTAGGGATACTTATCAGCTTATATAGTTTATCTTAGTATCAATTTGTATTCAATTTGTATTCAACGTCAAAATACTGCATAAATATATCGTGAAAACAAAAAGCATTAATTGTTTTCAAAATATCATTCTAACATGAAACGCCCAGACTGTTCTAAAAACAAAAAACACAGTTGCAGTTGTAAAACTTTCTATAAACTGCGCAAAAATAGTAATTCTGATTATGTCGCCTTTCCTTCTGTTTTTTTCAATGAAATTGACGTCATTATGAAATAGTATCAACGAATGACCTCATTTGTACCAGCGGCGACGCGCGTTCGATCATTTGCGCGGGGAGATCGGCGGTGCAAAACTCTAAGATTATTTATGAATAAAGGTTAAATAGCAATCATACGATTTATACTTTGTTTCCATTTTGCAAAACCTTTGAGATCGATCCCCACTGCTTTGCGACATATTTTGTCAATGCTGCGTAACATGGGACACTGTAAGGAGCTAGACATGTTGCATAATAGTAAAGTATTTTTACCATGTCTGAATTAGTTCGAGTAGTTGTATGTAAGTATCCACCGGGATGTACATGCGCCATTCTCATCTTACTGGAGGGATATCCGTATACTTTTAATGTTCATCCTGACTAGAGAATACAACTATTCGTTTATTATTACGATACATTATTACCATTGCAAATTATGTGGATATTAGTAAACCTCGATGACTGATCTGAGGCTTTTTTGGTTTTGCATGAGTGCCTATCAAAGCGGTCTAAACTCCCCATTTCATTCATGTTTGCGTTTATTTTGTGTCTTTGTATTATGTATTGTTATTATTTGTGTAAAATCATACTCTTCCTAAAATAACATGATTTGCAGATGTGTATACGAATTTCTATACTGTTAGAGTCTCATAAATATATAATAATAAAAGAAAAAGACAGGAAAAAGCCGAAATGTTAGGTCTAAAATGCCAGATTACATAGTCTTGTCGTATATGGTAATTTTATAACTTATATATTAAACTAAATAAAATATGATATATATATTTTTTAATTTGTAAAGTATTAGATTATACATGCCAACACAAAAAATAGAAACATAATGTCTTACTTTACGAACGTGAACAAAAAACTGTTAAAATCAGTAGTGTACACCAGCCAGCGAAATATTGAATAATAATGCCACCAGATATACTAAATTACCTTAAAAACCGAAACACAGACAGTGGAACTCGAAAAATACTCGAAGACGCCATACGTTTCAAATGCATAGAGGTTCAAGCTACGTATCTGCCAGACTGTAACGATGAGCGAATTGTAGTAACAAAACAGGTTTTCTAAGGTGATATGTTGTACGCTGCGCAATATATTAGCTGTTTACGTCGTATTTTGACTATTTTTATCACCTCTTGTTATAAACTCAAAACAGAGAACAATAAATTCTACACTGCAGCTGTATACTTCAGGTGTTGTTAAAGCGTAACGAATGGGTTTCAAATATACAACTGGGTTGACATTACGCCAGAGCTTTTTGATGTTGTTTTTTTATTACTTGTTTAACGGGAAATTTCTGACGAGATACACGCCTTGAGGGAAAAAAGTTAAAGCAAAAATTATAAGCATCAAAATAAAAAATAATAAGAAAAGTACGATTTTTTATTATTAAAAAATGTTTATTTTTGACTTGTTATTCAATGATTTCGATTAAAACTCTGTCTTCATCATTTTCGTATAATGTTTACTGTAGCAAATAGATAGACTTGGATTATTCACCTCAATTGTAAATCTCATGAGCTTTTGTTATGTGATTAATTAAATCACTTTAAGCACTATATAATTGCGAGCACATTAAATTGTATTTAGTTAAGATTTATTATGGTTTGTGTGGTATCCAATGTGTACATGTTTATATTTATGGTTGAACGATTATTCTGTAAATAATCCGCAGTTAAAGATAATTGTGCAGCTTGTAAACATTCAGACGTAAATTCATGTCGGAACGATGCTATAGGCAAATGACGCTAAACGATATGAGGTCGATGAAAACAAAATATGAAAAAATCATTAAAAATGAATGTAAGATGTTGATTAACAATATCGGACTTCATATATGTAGGAGTAGTGACTTCTAGATTTCTAAGCTAGAAAACGTGTATACATATATAATTACATGTGTAGTTCAAACTAATTATACTATTTTTTCTCGTTTATAGCTAAACTAACCCTAAGTCGGGAATAACTCGAACAGGTGTAGCGATGTCACATTTTAAATATTTGCCTTTTTCATCGCTTTTATTGAAGCACCTACATGATTTTCTTGATTTTCAAGAACTGGTCACAATATCAAATTTAAGTATAATTGAATTATTTTATTAGTAGTCTTATCTCAATTTTTGAACGACAATTAAAAGTATGAAGTCGAAAAAGATGCTCCGCTCAGTTTTAGTGTTGAAAATTGTAGCGTCGATCGAAAACAAATGATAGACTGATGACAATAACCACATCGATAAGTAGTGAAAGTAGCATAACTTACCCGAGTCGGGATTACCTTCTTCCCATAAAAAGGTTACATTACACCAACATTTATTTTCATGAACGGAATGTCGCTACAATCGTCGGAAAAAGTTATAATTTTCAATTTAATTTTAATTTTCGCGTAACACAAGAAATAAAAAATAAGGCTTTAACATACATAAATAATGTGTGTGCGTACATGAACCTACATTGTATCATCCCATACACTTTCTCTCGTTCAGGTGCATATGTATTAATTTCGAAATAATAAATTAACATCATCGAAACAAATCATTATAATATTATTAAGTGATTATTTTCAAAATGTACGTAGTTGGTAAAGAAATTAACTGATGTTTTAACTCTGCACAAAAGAGATACGACCGATCATATTTCATTTCTATCAGCTTGTGTGTACATGCATATATTTTACCTTGATGCTGTTTGTTGTGTTTAACATGTTTAAGTGAAACGTACACATACCTTTAAATATGGCTTGTTTTTATATACATGGGCGTATCAATGGTCTCACCAGGAATGACTTTTTTTTTTTTTTGTTTTTTTACTTTCTTTAAAACATTCATAACATTTATTTGAAATAATAAAACCAAATAATCGTTTCGTTTCAAAAAACAAATGGACGTTTAAGTTGGATAGAGCTCATGTTATTTGGCGTCGGCGTGTTATGTGTTTTGGTGTCGGCGTGTTATATGCTTTTGTTTTCGGCGTGTTATGTGGTTTTGGCGTCGGCGTGTTATGTGGTTTTGACGTCGACTCGTTATGTGTTTTTGGTGCAGGCTCTATCTGTGATTTTGGTGTCGGCGTGATATGCGGTGTTTGTGTCGGAGGATTATGTTACCTTTGTGTAGGCTTGTTGTGTGTTTTTTGTGTCGGCGTGTTATATGGCTTTTGTGTCGGCTTGTTATGTGGTTTTTGTGTCGGCGTGTTATGTGGTTTTAATGTCGACGTGTTATGCGGTTTTTGTGTCGGCTTGCTATATGGTTTTGGCGTCGGCTTGTTATGTGGTTTTGGTGTCGGCGTGTTATGTGGTTTTGGTGTCGACGTGTTATACGGTTTTGGCGTCGACTTGTTATATTGTTTTGGCGTCGGCGTGTTATGTGGATTTTGTCCCGGAGTGTTATGTGGTGTTGGTGTCGAAGTGTTATGCAGTTTTGGCGTCGACGTGTTATGCGGTTTTGGGAGTCGGTGTTTATGTTGTTTTAGCGTCGACGTGTGTGTCGACGTTTTATGTGGTGTGTGTTGGCGTGTTATGTGGTTTTGATGAAGATGTGTAATGTGGTTGTGGTGTCGGCGTGTTATGTGATTTTGATGAAGATGTGTAACGTGTTTTATGCGTCGGCGTGTTATGTGGTTTAAGTGTCAGAGTGTTATGTGGTTTTGATGAAGATGTGTTATTTTGTTTTGGTGTTGGCGTGCTATGTCGTTTTTGTGTCGGCGTGTTACGTGATGTTTGCGTTGGCGCGCTATGTCGTATTGGTGTAGGCGTGTTATGTGATTTTGGTGTCAGCCTGTTATGTGATTTTGGCGTTGGCGTGTTCTGTAGTTTTGGTGTCGGCCAGTTTTGTATCCTTTATGTGTTCAGCAGCTTACAAATCGGTTACACAATATGAACCCTCTCTGGCAAAGAGCATGTTTAATTCGTAAACGACTTGTCGTTTTGCAAAGGAAAACCAATATGTTTGTCTCCGCATTTTGCTTCTTTCATCTCAATAAACCATAACTTCACACACCAATTTGTATTACGCAACTGCCTATGTAAAATGTGTCAGTATACATTATTGGTAGAATTGCGTTTTGTTTTACTCCAGTTGCATTTTAATTCTAATTTACTATTAGTAATCGCGCATTATGGTATTTAATTATACTTTAACCTCTAGTTAATTTAATCTACATTATTGAAACATTTGCTTTTGTTAAATTTGCCACATAATTTTGTGTGTACGTATATTGGAATCCAGTGCACGCGCATTATGGTTAAAATATACATGTATTAAGCACTAGTTAATTTCACTTCAGTAATGTGATATACAACCATACACCAAGTTGTTTTATGAAGTGTCAGTATCCTTCAAATAGAAACAGTCAATGAATAACTTAAGGGCCCTCTTCACGGTAAACCTTGATTTTCAAAACTTATATATTTGCCTTCTACACAGCTTTATAAACTTTTCTGCAATGTAGGTCACATTCTTGGGATAAAGCATTGTAGGACCATATTTTTCACAAATCACATTTTTCACACATGTGAAAAATATAATCTCATTTTTCACACATCGCAATCTCATTCTTCACATTTTCTGTGAAATCTGTGATCGAGTCCAGTTTTTTATAAGCACTCAAATCATATTCTTCACACATGAAAAAAAGTGTTCAAATTTTGTAAAAAAGTTAATTTTTTAAATCATAATCCTATTTTTCACACTGTATGTGCCCGAAAAACAAACGGGGTGATTTACGGTGCTGTACAGAATGCATGGTATGGTCTTTATGGTACGGCACGGTACCAGACGGTTAAGTATGGTACGACTTGGTATGGTATGGTATGGCATGGTATGGCGTGGTATGGCATGGCATGGCATGTACGGTATGGTTTGTAATGCTATGATATGGAAATGTACGGTACAGTATAGTACGGTACGGTGCGGTGCGGTACGGTACGGTGCTGTACGGTTAGGTACGGTACGGTACGATCGGGTAAGGAGCAATATGGTACCGTACGATACGATACGGGAGGTACGGTACGCTACGCTACAGTACTGTCCAAACGTACGTACTAAAATATGCGGAGGTTCTAATAAGTTCATTATGTTATCGTCTGTGTATACGTATATTCTAGTTCGAGAGGACATAAGTATGGTTATTTTGGTTTTAATAATCAAAAATAGGACGTGTCTTTGTACGTACGTTCGGATGCGTGCATTGGTTAATATCCCAATAATTTGATGTACGTTCGTATGAACGTACACGAGTACATATACATGTCTATGTCCTAATTAGACCGTACAAACATATTGACACACGATTAAGCGCATGCACACATAAGTAGCTCTAAATAGGGCTTAGTTTCTCATAGTGATGACAATACTGATGATGACGTTAAGTATGATGATAATAATGGTGATGACGAAAATAATTATGATGACGATGATGACGATGATGATGATGACGATGGTGACGATGATGGTGATGATGATGGTGATAAGCATGATGATAGTGATGATGATGATGATGATGATGATGATGATGATGATGATGATGATGATGACGATTACGATGATGATGATGATGGTGATGAGGATCACTGTATAATTATGCTAAATAATGATTTCATCGTTTGTCGCGATACAATTTCACCATAAAATATGTGAAAAATGTGATCCGTACGCACACCCCCTTTTTAGCCAATCACATTCTTCACACTTATAAATGTGACAATTGAGATCCTATTCTTCACAGGCGTGTGAAAAATATGATTTGTGAAAAATATGATCCTACAGAGCATGTTCTATTTCCTTGAACCTCAGCCTACAGGCGCCACACAGAGACGTGATTTATTATCCAAGTATAGCCCCACATAATAAAATTCCAAGGAAATTTTACATTGTTTGATAACATGTTTAGCAGTTTGTCGAGTTTTTACAGTTCAACATACAACAATGGCTTCATCTTGGAAGATACTGACAAATGAATTTCTGTTCATTAGAATAAAGGTTTTTAAATAGCACAGGGTCTTCCATATTAAAATCATAACAAAAAAATCAAAATATGGTCCTCATTTATTCCCTCTGGCTATTCTGCGTTATCACCCATCGTCTTCCTACTATACTATCCCTTCTAATTTGTTTAACAAAAACATAAATTAATCATTAATAGACAAACACAAAGCGATAGTCTTTAAATTGTTGAAAAGGAAAGGAAATAACAGTATCCCATCAACCATGGCTGATCATAAAAACAGGCGTGATCTTCTTTCTGAAATGTACACTCTATGCTTTATTAATCAAGGTGTATCGTGCAGACGGACCTTTACCTGTGGACTGAATATTTATGTATCGTATGTCAATGAAACGCTTGGATTGAAGGTATTTGCACCATTTTTGTAGATGATTGCACATATGCGTACTATTCAATCAAACAAATAGCGTAAACATATTGTATTAAGACGTGATTTATTGTGTTGTGCTATGTGTTGTATTGCCATGTTAAGGGTGTGCGTATGCGTCTTCAGATGACTGAAATGAGTGTTGGATTAATGGCACGCACTGTGCTGGCAACAGCGACCAATTACGCAAACAACTAGGGTTAAAATGCGAGTTGACAGTATTATTTTTTAATTTTCATTTTGACAGAGAAACAGCACGTTTTTGATTCTGCAGATATATGTTATTGTACAATACCTGTGTATCACGATACAATACAATTATTTACCCTTACATAGTGGTTATCAAAAACCGAAAGTGAGGTGCAAAGCGTCGGATGATAAATTAATTCCTGGAACAACTACCTTGACAAAGTGAGTTATTTGTCAAACATGTGCAAGACTGATAATTAATTTTTAATCATTCTATACGAATTATTTGTATCTAGTAATATGTATGACATGGCAAATATTATTGCAGGAAACATATGGCCATGGAAACATTCGTACATGTTGTGACAGCATTTGCACATAAAACTAAAACTGGTTGTTTTTCTTCTCGGCCTTGATTACGAGCGGTCAACGATCTATAATCGCTATTGAAGTATGGTATGGCTACATCACGTTGATTTTGATTCAATTTATATTGACACAATAGGCATTTATCATTTTTTCGTATTTTGCAGAGCGGCTGTGTGTGCATTTTGCATCAAACTTTACTATTTATAGCGTCATGTATACATTGTACTGTTTCTAGATAAAGTAAAGTATAAAGCTTAAATGTTGGCGTTATCTGTACGTATAAGAAATACTCTTTCTTTGAATATTGTGCACAATCTTCATCCATAAATATATAAGACATCCACGCATTCCCAGCATATTTTAGTTTCACAGTGACTCAGTACAATTGGAATGGGAGAAACCGTTGGGATCCCCTCGAAGTAATACTCTCTACAAATATAGATTTAGTGAAGTCCCCTACTTTCGCTTTCAAAACCATGAAGTAACATATGGTTGTTATAACATTACATTACATTAGTCGTTCTCAGTTCCCAATATGTAGCGTATTATCAAGACAAATGTGTAATCATAAATAATTAGACATGTGTCCGTAGGACAAGGATGCTCCGACATTCCGCCGGTTGTTACAAAACTCTGCTGGCGTTAGAAAGTACCGCGCGAAAATACACCGGTGCACAAGTTCACGTGTTGACGAATACGCTTATAAATTTTAATCGCTCTTGCAGTTATACTATGTGAGTTACGCGCGACACAAAAATCCGACGGGACGGACGGAGGATAAGGGCAAGTCTATATGCCCCCCACCCCCCTCTAAATGTGGGGGAGCATAAAAATAGGACACTTGAAAACTAAGACTCTTCATTCAAATATGTATATATAGGAAAAAGCATGCATACAAACCCTTGAACATGTAATATATGCATTGGATAGTTTAGATGTCAACTTTAATAGTAATAGTTATGCGTTGAAAAATCATTTTTCTTACAGTTTCAATATGTGTTTTATAATCGTAACGAGACCCATTTTGGTTCTATTAGTGATTGATTCTATTTACACCTGCTCTGTAAAATCTGCAGGACATGTGCTAGCTATTTCATTAATTTCAAAATTACAAATTAGTACTACTTATTGTGTTCATATCATTCATATCACGTTACATAATGTTTATTGAGGCAATATAACGTATTTTATTTGAGGAATTTGTTGAAGTCGTTTTATGAGTATTTTTGTAACAAAAAGAGGACGGCGAATACATTTAAAAGACGAATTATTTAAACGGTTTACATAAACAGGGAAATGTTAAAGGAACATGTCGATGAGCAGAGCAACACCATCAGAAATAACGCCTCAATACAAATTGTATAAGAATGCAGTTTGATAAAATTTCGTAGACAACAATGAAACTAAACACTATTCCGATAGAAGTCCAGACAGAACACTGTTTGAATTGGACGATGTAATTAATGTTTTGTTTTTTGTTTTCAGATATACATATTGCAAATCGATTGATTAATGTGTGTGAATAAGACGTCAGACTGATAACAAACACATGTTATTGTACAATTAATTCCAAATTGTACTTTCAGATTTTTAATACAGAGTAGAGCCATGCTTTCGTTATGTCAAAGGTTCAAAAGAAGATTGTGTTGCTGTAAGTGTACTTTCGTTTCATTATCGTTATCCCAGTTTTATTATTTGTCTTCGGGATTCGCTCGTTGAATGTCTATGTGTAATATTGTTGTTGCCATTCGTTGCATAAAAAAAGTTAAAACGGCAAATATTTGGTATCGCCGCCATAGAAAAGACGACAACAATATGACTATTAAAAATAACACATAACGTACATTGGAGGATGCATGCAGCGCAAGCTTAAATACGACCAGGTATACATATTGCACATGAATATACAACCGCATTGACTTTTCGAAAGAAAGTACATACCTATGTATTGCGCAACATATGTATACAACTAACAGATATTGGATAATGCGGCATACAAAGGTAACTTATTCTCATAATGCAACGCCTCCTGATTTATAAAGCGTATATACCTGTGTCAGTATAGTCCAAAGATTGTTTTCAAAGGGTATGACTGTCAGTGTAACCTATTGCAACTTAAAAAATGACTTGAACTTAAAGCGGGTGTATTCCAGAAACAGTGCGTCATTTCCTAATTCAAAATGCATTTTCCGTCCGGTACATGTATCCACATTGTTTTTTTCAGCATCGTGCTGTCGTTGTTGTGCACCTGAATCGGACCCAGGTAAGACAAACGAATTTCTAACAAATATTCGAACCATGTTTTGATACGTTGCATTGATGTTTTGATGTTGTATTGAATTTGTTTCGTCTCACTTGGCTCAATCTGTTCGTTAAGTGATTTTACCGACGATTTTGCCCAGGTGAGACACACGAATTTCTAACAAACATTAAAAACATTTTGTTTTGATATTTTGCATTGATGTTTTGACTTACAGTATTGAATTTATTTCGTCGTTTAGTAGAAATATATGTATTTGCTAATTGCATAATGTTTTGCTATAAGCCATTCTTCATCATAGATTTGTGTTTTGTGTGTGTGTGTGTTTATTTTTGTCAATCTATGTATCGTTGTTAGATGTTTTTCTTAATAAAATGATGACTAAACATAAATCCTGTTTACGAGTTTTCACCTTCGCTCATGGGTTTCATTAAGACGACCTCATTAGTCTCCCTTGGTTCAATTTTTTCGTTCAGTGATTTGACCGTCGACTAAATTTATACACAGAACTTTGGCGGAATAAGTTTATGTTACTTCCGGTATTATTTGTCCATTTAGCATTGCAAAAATGCATACGTAGAAAAGAATAGTAAATGTATTTACAGTTGTATAAATATGTTGTTTTTTTAAGTAATAATTCCCATGTACTATGATTAATTCACTATACATGTTGGTATGTGTGTACACATTTATTCTAACATGACACTTCGGTAATTTTTCTATAGAAAAATAACAATATTATCGTTGTTAAACTACCCAATAAACGACGAATAAGTACCGGTTCTGAGCATAACATGGTAAAAATAGTTATAATTACAAAAATATATGTCAAATCATGTTTGAATCGAAATATAATGTTCGCATGATCGTTGTTTATCGGCCAATAAACCCATCTTTGTCGTTCTGATGCGTTGCTATTAAACAGCTCGGTATTACGCTCTCGTGGCTTATTTCATACGCATCAGAACTCCCAATCGTTGTTTTAAAGTATTGGCCGATAAACAGCGATATATCGAAAATTATTTCTTAAGTTAATGTTAAAGCGTATCACGTGTGAGATGTATATGTAATTTTTTTTTTAACTGTTTGTTTATTTGTTAAACATGGCAACCTTCCATCGTATGCACTTGTAAACGTATTGCTTGATACATTTATACATTGTAGTATATTGCCAAGAATACATTCTCTCATATCGGCACTAAAAAGAAATACGCTCGTAATACACCATTGTGTGATTCTAAATGAAGTATGAGTGATATTTTGTAATTATTTTCAATAATTTAAAGTGGCTTCATATTAATTTCAGCGCCAGAACAAGTGGGTGGTAGAAGTAAGTGCTGTGTTGCTATATTTATAAAAAAAACAACACGCATCGGATACTTATGTAGTTTAATATGAAGTTTAATTGATATCAAATACATGTATGTACATTTAAGTCGATTTACATTGTCACAAAAGTCTCCAAATTATTTCTTTGCAAGAAGTGCGATTTGCAGCGGTAAGTGAAGTAGGTCTACATATGAACATTGTTAAAAACTTTGTCTTAATTTTAAATATTATTTTATTTAGTGCAATAGTCTTTGAAAACGATAGTGTATATAGTTTATATGTGATTATTAAACGTTGTCAATTATATATAATATAACAAAGAGGGTGAACAGTTATATATATGGGTGTTTATATAAGATATTATATTATAATGCATCATTGTTTTTGTACTAGGTCTGAACGACACATATTTAGAGAGAGGTTCAGGTAACGATTTGTTTTTATTTTTATTCATTTCATTTCATACTCGCCTAGCAATTTCGATAGATATTTCGCAAGTTAAACCTCGATGTGGTACAAGACGGCAACGATGGGACAACGCGACATATAAAATTTTACTGTCTGCAGATCTTACACTTTCTAAAACGTGGACACATGCAATTCGGATGAAACAAGTCCAAATTGTGTGTGTCATTCCCCCGTGTCTATAACACTTGTATACAGTGATATCGCCCAAATGTCGCATTCTCGTATCGACGCGGTCTTGTACACAACGATAAGTATCGCCCAAAATCTCGAATAGTCGCATCGACGCGGTCTTGTACACAACGATAAGTATCGCCCAAAAACTCGAATAGGCGCATCGACGCGGTCTTGTACACAGCGAATATTATCGCCCAAATGTCCCATCCTAGCACTGTGTGCAGACTGCGACGATGCGATAATTTGGCGATAAGTATCGCTGTGTACAATTTCACGAAATGTGGACGAAGTTTGCGTTTCTATAACATTTATCATTGCGATATTTGCAAAAATGAAAGTTAAATATTCACATCGCCTTGTTGTCGCCCCGGTCAAACGCAGGGGTTTATTCAGGATTACGTAGAAAAACAAAAACACATCATTAAAGCGCCTAGGACGACAATCTACATTATGAAATACTCACCTTGTAACGTGCCATTGTCGATATATATTTAAACAGATTTTTAACTTTCGTTTCTAAATAAGTAAATCGGTTTAAATTCGCTGAATTAGTGTTGTTGCTGATGATTTGTATCGCTTTTGTTATTTTTGAAGGTTAATGGCTATACGAAGATTAACTTTTAAAACTATTCTCCTTAAATTAAGTTTTACTTTTAAAATAGCATAATGGGTCTTATGACCGCTATTGACAGTTAATGCTGTGGATTAACAATTTAAAAATAACCATGCATTACCAGGTTTAAGTAATTTCATTGCATTAATAAGTAGTATAACACTTATTAAACATATCCAACTTTATGTAGCATAGTCGTTTCTAGCCTTATCGCGCTAATCAGCAATGCGTCTGATCTGTCAAGCGCTTAAAGGGTCGAGCGAGTATCGATCAATATGTTCGGCGATTTTCCGAAGATCGCCGGAAAATTGCTTGAAGCGATTCGTTTTATAGCCTTATCATCAAAACTAAATAATTGAATGCTATACTTTACAAGGCCGGGAAGTGCATTCTGACGCATATCGAAGAAACTTCCTCAGGCATAAAATCGATATGGAACATATAGGGAGTGTTTTACTGCTACTATTTTGGTTTTATTAAAGGTTTCTCAGGATTTTGGCAAATCATTTCGGAAACTCCAATTTCTTACCAATTAACTGAGACAATTTTATTTAAATTTCGAAAAAGGGAACATAACAATTTTGTTTTTCAGTAGTGTTTATTTCTATTTACTGCAATGATTCCGTATTAATTCTGAATTAGCTACTTTTATATAAAGAGTTAAGTTTTTTGTGGCTTTCCCTCTTATTATATGCATACATATGTTAACATACATACTGATTTCACTAACAATATAATATACGCGTCTAAACTACGGTAACCTTAATTATAATTAGCAAACAAATTAAAATGTTATGTAGTATTGCGTTTCGATGAAAATGATCATAATGTGAGGTAATCCCTCTGACTGTCCAGATAGTCTCTGATAACAGATGGGGTGGGGGGGGGGTCAGATAACCATCTTTATGACACGGTCATAAATCTTATCTGATTATGTTGGCGGGTCCATAGCTGAAGAGTCAAGCTAAAGTTATTTTGGCAGCTGAGGAAGTTTCTTCCATATGACAAATAAATCAGTGCAGAATACTATTTATTCTCAATATTTTTAAAAAGGACCAATATGCGCAAACAAACGTTCAGTGAACAATTTCAAAAAACCAGCAGTAACAATCGCCGGTTTAGATTTTTTATTTAAGTAACATAATTATGTCGGTAATATTTGATTTGATATGCAACGCATACATGTAATTATATTTAGTAAGAGAAAACAGGTAGTCCTGTTTATTTCCTAATTATCGCCTTATTATCACATTTTGTTTACATAATAACTATAAAGTTTTGCCGGTACTGAAATAGAGAACTCAAAGATTGGCTACTTTTTTCGCGAAAAACATAACTGTTAAGAAGTTTTATATGCGATATTATTTTTTTAAGACTCATAGCACAAGCATGGAACGCTCACTTAGAGTACATAAAAAATTAAGTACAAATTAATGAATGAAGGTGACACACGGTGTTTATCCTGTATATTTGTATACGACATGGATCCAGATCCGTGTATACAGCAACAATATGACACCGGCTAGGATAAACAGGCCACTTTGTAAAATTTTAAAAATAAAACAAAATCCAGTTAAATAGAATATAACCATAAACGGTATTTTTACTTCAAAATAAAAAATAAAATTAAACTTTGCATTTTCTCTGCCTTAAAATGATAAATAGAACAAATAGAACATAATATTTTATGATAAATGTTGAACTAATTATGAACATAACCAAAAAATAAATAAAAACAAAGTATATTTTCAATGTTCATCCTCTTGTCGATCTATTGTATACTTAATCTAAATTAATCCCTGAATAGAACACCAACTTTCAATTAAGTTTCAGTACCAATTCAACCAATATACGAGTAAACATAATACCAGTTTTATTGCAGTCCGTAATTTATTTCCGATACAAGACCGGAAAACGTCGAACGCCGAAATGAATTTCGTACATTTCCGTGAATGGGTGAAAATTACCGCTTGAATCAATTACAAAGTGATACTAAAGTTAATAAACGACGGTCTAAATGCCAACTTTCATTAACACAAGTATATTGTATTGAAAGGGAAATGATTTTCCTAGCTAATTCCACCTGTGCAATTTTGAATTTAAATATAGAAATACTGTTTTTGCAGCAATTTCCTAACCCGTTGTCAGCACATTTTACCAAATTCCCTATTACTTACATTGAAATAAGAACAAAATTACACCTATACTTTTAAAACCTTAAAACGACGGTTCAAACGTTAAGTTATCAAAACGAAAAAAAAAACATAGTTTAGAGAATATATTATATATTCAAATGCAACCTGTGCAAGTTTGATATATGCATTATTAACAAAAACATGAATGTTTGAAGTACACAGTTCTTAATTTTGCTATTCAATTCAATGATAAATCTTATCATCGATTTTGATCCATAGCGACCGTGGGATTGCATTGAAAGTTGGATATAGAGTGTTATTCTGCAAAGATGAGTCCTGATATTATACGTATTACTTTAATTGGTTGTAATGGTGTTTTTTTCAGAGGACGCCGACGCAGGCAACAATGCAGAAACATTTCAAGAGCACACAACACCAGGAAATAACATTTCAACTAACGAAGAGCATGGTAGTAGATACATATTTGTTTCAACACTATTTAACAAGAAACTATGTCATGAGAGTAATTACAAACACCTAATGAACACGCAAACACGTTCTAAATTGTATTTCATGTTTTGCACATACATATACGTACACTAGAACTAGAGAACACAAAAAACTAGAACGTTCACTACAATCAGACGTAATGGGGAGGGGCTGTCAATGAGTAGAAATAAACAAAATACATCATTTATATCGCTAAATAAATATAAACACAACGTCCGCTAGCACTCTCAAGAAAATAAAACAAAATGCTGCGGCTTTTTTTAGACGCGGAATATCAACGGTTTTTGCTATTCTTTTTATGCAGTTACAAAGTATGAGATAACATGCAATCATTTTTAGAAACAAAGCGAAAAATAGGATGATGGTCTTTGGGAATTTTAAGATCCCAGAACCAGATACGCGCTTTCAGGAGTACTAGATGATTTTTAAAATATGTTTCTATCATTAAGTAGAGTAATGAAACTATGTTTTCCATTCAACACACTATTGAACTGAATTGTCAATTGCAGAAACATATAGTGTACCCTTTGGAGCGATGATCTCAATTCAGTATGTGCATAAATGTATATCCTCGTGGTCAACACAACAACATGCTTATGTATTAAGCAACTTGAATCAGTAAAGATAAAACAATGGTCGTGTATGTACATGAGAGTGGGACTGTGCTTAAAGAAAGATAATTAGTAACGAAATAAAATCTTTCTAAAACAAAGTGTTGTTTTAATTCAGAATGACATAATAGTTTATATAATTACGCTATATATTGGCGACTCTTTACTTATAATATCAATCTACTTTAAATGACTCCCATGAGGACATAGACGGGGAAGCTATGTCATCACAATCTGAAGGTAACAGGGTTATTGAGAGCTGTGCAAAACAAAACTCATGCATGCCTAGATTTCACATTGACTCGAGGTTTATCATTTGAAACGTCTGTTTTAGTCGCTCTTGCTCCAGTGTATTTACTCAGTAATATGACCGTTAATTTTATCATTTACACTTAAGGTGGAATACGTTTATAAGTTATTTTCGGTATTATCTGTTCATCTAGCAAACACGCAGATGTATTGCTGGGTTTTCGAAAAACTGTGTCTGTAGTTAATAATAAAAAACGCATTTTTGAAAATAAAACAATGTCACCATGTACAATGATTAATTCATTATACAGTCTGCGATATTTTAACAAACCTTATGACATTCTGAAACGTCTCACAAATGCATTCTGAAGCGTCTTGGAATCGCATGCGTAGTTACTTGAAAATATATTACTTAAAGACCCAGTGTCCGCTTTGAAATAAAAACGTTTCAATAATTTAATTTTATTTCTATTCATAATGGGAGTATATTGATGAAATGAAAGTAGTACGTGCCCAATTGTACCTTTGAATGTAGACGTAATATAAATAGTTGAATCATGTATATATGTTAACATTGTGAATGACATTGACACACTATTCAAACCTTGATTCAGTGGGAAATATCCAAATGTGTGTGTATTGTAGCGTCAGTGCGCATAAAACTGTAAATGTTGTGGTGCACGTGTTTTTCCGATTCGGACAGTTAAGCATAAGTAAAACACGAATCAGATGTGAAAATTTACTCTGTTTTGATTAAAAGTCTATATGGTTGACAAAATGCTTTGTTTAGATTATGGAAACATTTTTGTTTGTTAATATATTGTAATTGTATTGGTGTAGCAATCGGTAACTTTGTTATATTATATTTAAAATATGTTTATGCCCGAAACGGACTCTGTTCCTTTAACACATTTCAAACGTTTGTTCCGAAGAATCCATGCCCTGTTGTCGTTACACAAACATGAAATGGTTCTATAATGCATTATGAGTGGTATTTTGCAATTATTTACTATAATTTTAAGATGATGTATATTGATTTCAGCGTCAGAACAAGTGGGTGGTAGAAGTAAGTGTACTTTTTGATATATTTTGTTTTAAACATATCCAATACGTATGTAATTTAATATGAACTTTATTTGTTATTAAATGTATTCATTTTAGTTGATTTACATAATCAAATCAGTCTCAATATTATTCATTTTCAGGAAGTGCATCTTGCAGCGGCAAGTGCAGTGTATATTGACATCGTTTGACTATTGTTTGTCATGTTATTTAACGTTATTTTATTTAATGCGATAGTCTTTGAAGACGGTATTATATATAGTTTTATAATATTAGATTATTCGAATACCTGTCCGAATATTTAATAATACAATCAAATAATCTTCCGAAATTAAAAGTGTTAAATATATCAACTGCCACAGTGATCTTTTGTTTTGACAGTTTGCTCCACCATTGTAACACATTGGGTGCTTGCATGCGCTACTTGTGGAAACACAATCTTCAAGCAGAGCTGTCGTCCGTTGCTTTCACTATACACCTCTGCAAAGGACTAAATGACAATTATCCTATCACAATGGAACAAATGTATCTAACGCACATATAAGTTTATTGTTAGGACCAAAAGCATAGAAATAAAGAATTAATGGTTTTTAATATACCACATATTGGGCCAAAAACAATAATTTGTATTCATATTATTGGAATTATCGATTTTGCCCATAAACGCTGTTGGAATCAGTTCGCATAATTTATGTAATCACGGTGGTAATTTGCAAAAGTTCCATGCTTTTCATGAATATCTGTAATTCTAACACTAAATATCAATTGTCAAAATAGTCATTTTGAGGGCCGTCTATGAAACATGTTGCACAGTATTTGAAGTTTGAAATATATAATACATTCAACAATTTGTTACACAAGCTTTACAAAGCAGAATAGCGTACATACTCGCATTTGTTATTGAGGCTCCTGAGCAATGAGTGTGATGCCCGCTTAGTGGTTTTCATGTTTTTAATCATTATAGATGTGTTGTATTTGTAAAATAAATCATGCTGTTCTTTGTTATTTATGCACACCTTTTAGATTCAACACGAACTGATAACTCATTCATAAAATGACAGAATATTCATATAATATTCGAATACTGAATTCGAATATTCAACTAGCGGTTTAGTATTTGGCTGACATCCCTAGTGATTATACAATATATTTTAATGCATCGCTGTATTTGTAATAGGTCTACTCGACACATATTTAGAGAAAGGTTCCGGTAACGATTCTTTCTGTTTTTTTGTCATTCCATGCTCGCATAGTCATTGCACAGGATATTCCACCAGTTAATCTTTGCTGTGTTACAAGATGGCAGCGATGTGACAATGCGACATTTATGTTTTTATGATTATTGTTTGCAGTTCCCGCGATTGTTCAACGTGAACTTATGCAATTTAAACGAAAATCGTTTTAATTTCGCCTGTCATTTCGCGTGTCTATGCAATTTTACACAGCGATAATTATCAACCAAATCTCGCACCTCGCGTCGTCGCGGTCTTATACACAATGGTAATTATCGCCTCAAATCTCGCATCTTCGCATCGACACGGTCTTGTAGACAGCAATGTTTAGCATCGTCGCATCGTGGCAGTGTGTGCAGACAGCCACGATGCGACTTTGCACGAATTGGCAGATAATTATCTCTGTGTACACTTTCACAAACACGCCAAATTTTGACGTTAATTAGCGTCTGAATTTTGCGTGTCTATAAAATTTCTGAGGGCGAGGTCTGCAGAAAATAGCAGTTAAAATATCGCAGCGTCTTATCGTCGCAGTCTAATACAGGACGAAATTTAACTGGCGGAATCGTGATTCCGTCGCAAAACAGACACACATCATTAGAGCGTCTAAGAAGACAATCTACACACACATGACATATTCTCCCTGTGAAGTGCCATTGTCGATATATATTAATAGATAGTTAACCTTCTTTTTAATAAGTAAATCAATTAAAGATGGCTTAATTACAAATGTTGTTTGTTTTGTATTTTGGGGCTATTAAACTCGTAAGTTAAAACTGTTTGCTTTAAATTTAGTGTATGTGTTGAAGTAACATAAACATTGTCTTATAAACGCTGTCAAATGCAATGGATGAACAATTAAGCGTAACCATGACTTACCAGGTTCAAATATTTTAATTGAATTGATATGTAGTTTAACACGTATTCAAGTGTAATACTGCAATGATAAATCCTGATATACATAGTGCATTAAATAGTTGTAAACGTGCTTTTTTTCAGAGGTCGACGACGTTGGCAACAATGCAGAAACATCCCATACTACATTTCGAGAGCTAACACCAGGAAGAAACATTTCAACTGACGAAGAGCATTGCGGTAAATACATATTGGTTACTACAATATTTAAAGTGTGTATGTACGATGTTTCAAAGAAATTATTTTCAAAATAAGCAGATGAAAGTGACATTAAAACTTCAAAGAAAACATAAAAACATAAAAATGACAATTGAAACATTTTAATAGGAAATATGGCAACAAGTGTCGACTTTTCCATCATTTGTTAGTGTTGTGTAACCTTAACCAACTGAATTTCCGCTTGTACAGACGAAAACTATTTTGGATTAAAAAACTATCTTAACGTGTTTGAAGTGTATTTCATGTTTTTTTCCAATACTAATTTTGCCAAATAAATACACAAGAACGTCAGTGTGTTAACACACTCTATAAAAGAAAACACAATGCTGCAGGTAATTCTAACATCACAATATCAACGGTTTTGCTATAACCTTTATGTAGATATAAAGCATGCACTTATATTTAGAAACATAGCACAAATGAGGATGATGGTCTTAGGACATTTAATGATCCCAGAACCAGATTGAGATAGCAGGGCTTCGCACTATTTGGTCCCAAATGCTTCCCTTGTAGGTTAATACGCTTTTAAGGAGTGCTAGATGTTTTTTAATATGTTTGATTAAGTAGAAAATGAGACTATGTGTTCCGTTTAACATTATATTTATCTTAATTTCATTTGCAGGCACATATAGTGTACCCTTTGGAACGATGATCTCATTTAAGTATTTGCATACGTGTATGTCCTCGTGATCAACAGAAAAACATGCTGCATGCACATGCGTTGAGAAACATGAATCAGTATAAATAAAAAAAGTGGACGTGTATATACATGTTGGTTTTACTGCGTTTGAAACATAATGATATTTTGTAATGAAATAAACACTTTCTAAAATAAAGTGCTTTTTTTAAAAATCAGAATGACATAATAGTTCGATATTATTACGTTATATATTGGCGACTATTAACTTATAATGTCAGGTAAGCAATGATTTTCGATTTCACGTTGTTTATCGGTCAATTAACAACGACAAAGTGTTGTTTATTGGCCGATAAACACAGATAATACGAACATTATTTCGATTCTAGCATGATTTGACAAATATTTTGCAACTGGTACGAGAACTACATTTTACTGTGCTCCGCAAAGAATTGGGAATTTTGTGTTGTTTATCGGGTAATATAACAACGATAATTGTTGTTGTTTTTTGTATATAGAAACAATAGCGAGTATCGTGTTAGAATCTACTTTATATGATTCCTATGAGGACATCGACAGGAAAGATAAGTCATCACAATCCGAAGGTAACAGAGTGTCATCACAATCTAAAGGTAACACAATTAGTGATAGCAAATGCATATACCTTTACATAAAATTATATTGATTATATATTTTTGCATAGCTTACAATTGTTATGTATATTAATGCATGATACATAAGACCATGTCTATAATTACTCGATTTATGCATATATCAGGTTAAAAAGAAATGTATGCCCCTGTTAACGAAATATCTATCCAGTGAAATAACTAAAGTGTAAGTATATCACTATTTTATTATAACTGCACTTAATTAACCACACTATATTGAAAAGTTGGTTGCTCCCCAGTATTTAAGGTATGTTCTATTTCCTGCATGATTATTTGTCAGACAATTTGCGTTCATACACGATACTATAGTTTTGAAGAAAATCAAGAGTGGGAGTCGATAATTGTTTTCAACTGATCCCGTTATAGTCATCAGCCCATCTGCGAGTTATATCGTAACAAAAGTAAAAAAAATAATAATTTGCAAAGATGTTATGGGTTTCGAAACCTACTGATAACTTACGGATCAAGACACAACAAGATACTTTATTTCGTAACAAAAGGCCTCCTGTCCAAAATACAAAATATAAGTCATTCAAAATATATACATGAAATAGTTGCGAATGTTTATGCATTTAGCATAATAGTATAAACAAACAAGTTTTTTTCAATTTTAGTTTTTTATTCGTTTTCAACAATTTAATAAAATCATTTAGCTCTCTGTTTCCTTTATACCAAGAAAAATACATATGTATGCAGCACGTTATTCGTGACATTTTTAACAATGAAAAAGCACATAGAAATTAATTATCTTTTACGCTTATGCTTTCTACATTTAAACAATATGTACAATATCTAAGTTCTACCTCTATTATGAGGTGTCTTCCTGTTTCAATAAGGAACTTATGATTCCAGCATCGAAACCTTGCAAAATCCTTTCTGTAGTAAAATGATATTTTAAATAAAAAATATTTTTCGGGCTATAGCAAATATTTAAACTGTCGATACATTTCACATCTAGACGAGTCAATCATACTTCCTGACCAGTTTGAAGTGTTACAACAAAACAATCTATCTTTAAAAATGCATAAAAAGACATAAACATTACGAACTGCTGATTTATATTTATCCATGCATATTTGAGCAGTAGTAGCCCAATTAATTCTGCCTATATCATTTTGGCGTTGTAATGTATTATAACAATTTCTAGTGTATCTATGTTATGACGTATGTTTAAATGTACACCATTATTTAACACACTTCCAATGGTATTCTACACACAATTGCAATCTCTCACACTCCCAAAAAACACGATTGTTTGCTGTCTTGTTGAGGCGAATAACATTTGTGCAATGTTGCGTTTAAATTTGTTATATGGTATCAGAAAACGTATCACCCAAACGCAAGCTTCCTGCTAAACCTTTGTCTAGTCCAGCTTAATTTAGGAGTAAATACTAATCATATATAGTTATTTATCGATGTAAAATTCACACGATTGCCACTGTACTCTCAATACTCTCGTGTGATCGCATAGGACCATTGCGGAACACAATTATTTCAGTTTCCTCTCATTTACAGTGATGCCACTATGCTAACAAATAGTATAAACTGTATATTTTGCATGTCTTCTTTAATAACTTGATGGTCTTTGTCACGAAGGACGAGATATAATTCATTAATGCATTGATTAAAATGTATCATACTCGTTACCTCCCATTGCCTGGTTCCAAGGTTACACTTAAATTATGTAGTGCCTTTCACGCACACGGCTTCTCATAATTAGGGTGCAATAAAAGAAGAACCTTATACAGTTTTTCTTTCAAGCCTAGTTTTTTGCATTTGTCAAATAATGTATAGCGTAAAATCCCATCAAAGGCCCTCTGTAAATCGACGTATAAGGAATATATAGTTTTCTATAGTTATATAATTTTTATGCGATGGTCGGTAATATGAACAATCCAATTTGAGTGTACCCTATACAAAAACCTGAATGTGATTCATCTAGTATTCCAAACTCCTCGGACCATGCACATAATTTTGAATTTTCGATATTACCAAATCTAACATATAAGGATATAACACACTTGTATTAAATTAGCTGCATGTTTTAAAAAAAATCTCTGACCCTGTTCCATCAAATACGTGTGCCTTGCTCTTTTTGTTATTTATTTATACTAAATTAGGTTTCGATTACACTGTGCCTGACAATAATAATGTCTCATACTGAGCGGGATATCTTCCTTCTTTTCTCTACACTTCTGTCTCTGTCTCTTGTCGTTCAAATATATTTGCAAGCCTTCCTGAGAGTTTGTTGAACGGACTTTTCTAAGAGCATGATACTTAGCATATTTCAATACATGACATTCATAATCTCACCACGGCTAATGTTTTGCAGTTACAGACTTGTTTTAATGAAGAACCTGGATGTACTTTGCAGCTGTTATACAGAGTGATACCATTTTTCCAAGATTTTATATTTGTGGTAGTTCTCTGCAATATATCGTCTGTGCATATGTCATACATATAGATAAACGTCTCAATGAATTGATCCACATCCGTATCATTCCATTAAAATTATGTTCTAAATTGTCACAATCAGTGTGACTGTAAATACAATGGAAACACGGCATCGGTCTGATTTCTTATATCCTATCCAAAGTCAGAGTAGCACAAATATGGAAAGTGTCTATTTGTCATGAAGTGGAATACTAAACTGGCTTATGGAAATCAATCAGTGCGTTGCAGTATTATGATAGTCATCTAAACTACCTCCATTTTTCATAATACATATACAAAAATGTGTGTGCTGTTTTGTTGCGGTTGTACATAATGAATTGATTATCATGTGCTAATATTTTGTCCTTCATCACGTTTATCTAGTAAACTCAATCGATTATAGGTAAGCTTATTGTAAAATAAACATGTGATGATATGAAGATTATGCTGGATTGATACCAAATCGGGAAAGTTTGTGCACGGAGTTTGATTGTGTTTGTGTTAAACATAAAGAACATTTTATATTATGCACGTTATTTCACGCAAACAAAACACTATACTAACATAATCAAAAATGAATGCAAATACATCTACTCGATTAAGTATTTTATATCTTTATGTAAATAAAAGTAATAAAATGTGACCAGTTTAACTCAATAATAAACTTATCACTTGTACATGCAGTTTAGTATTTGGAGCTATGAGCTTAATTTGGTATTTGTATACGTCATTGGGTAGCTAATAGCTTGCTATATGTACATGTATTAACATTAATATAACTTTATATTATGTGTCTCATCATATTTCTAGCTATCGTTTACTTTCTAAACCTGTGTTATGCTTTAGAGAGTATTTGTCTTTGTATATATTGCATACTACCCACAATTCGATGAGGGCCACTTTGGCTAGGGCTGTCGTATTTTACTTTATAAGAATTAATGTTGAAATGTTTGTACAAGTGTTGAGTACATTAAATTACAACAACATTAATACTACTACATAATATTGAAATCATATAGAACACATTGTTTGGACAAATAGACCTACACAAAGGAAAAATTACAACATAAGTAATTCTTATCGAAGTATGACCAGTGTGATTGTAACATCTGAATTTCAATTCCACAGACGATGACGTAGACAACCATGGTTTTGAAATATCCAATATTATTTATCGTCGTGAAGAAACATCTCCGGGACGTAATACTGCAGCTGATGAAGAGAAAGGTATGACATAAATATTAGCTTAAACAACACTAATAATGACAATATAACATAGTATGAAAACAACATTTGAATGGTATACACACCATACTGGAAGCGAAATTAACGTACGGTATTACCTTTCCAACAATGTCCCGAATTGTTACCGCGGATGGCTACGGATTACTAAAAAGCCAGTACTGGTATCGCCGCATGTCCTGCTGCCTCATACATGTTTCGCCAACGTCCTTGTATAGTCACGGAGGTTGATCGGATGTTTTAAACGGATAAAACATTCGTCGTCTCCAAGATTATTACAAACCGCGTATAGTCGCACATGCATCGGAACGTTATCGCCAGTCATCGTATGTGTACGTAGGTCCTCTTTTCGGCGAATACGGTATGATACGACTTTTGTACGGATTGGCGGCGATGACAGGCGATTGTGTACGGCTATATTCGAATAAGATCAATCAGTATACGATCATACACGCTTTTGCTACGGGTTTCACACGAGTTGTAGACGATGTTTTGGTTTCCGACGTCTATAAATAAACCTACACACATTGCATTCTTCATTTATTCCCAGTACCACATGCATCTCATATGGAGCTTGTTGTGAAATAGGCTATATAAAATATAGGAATGCAATAATCTGGTACACTTATTTAAACGAGATTATTAGGTAATCAGCGACCACTCTAAGGTACTGCGACTCGTGTCCATGTCGCGATCTATCAATATCCTCATAACGGCTAGGTTCCGCCCTTCAAAGAAAGCATTACATTGTACACAAGTAGCTACAAGGCACACGTTTATTATTGTGAGAGACTGTCTTCAAATGTCACATACAACTGAGAACAAATAAAGTGAAAAGAAATGGTACTTACGACGACTGCGCATCATTGTCAGCGCCATCTAAAACACATATGTACAGTATGATTTGCAAACATGATACTTATAGCAGTGACATTCAATTATAAGCGCATTCTTTATCTAAATGCAATCAACTCAACTGATTAGGTTTATCTTACCATCTTCGACTGGTGTCTCGGGGCCATGCATCTGTGGATCAATTTCATGATAAATTTCGCTCTGATCATCCAAGGGTTCTGTTTGCGAACTGCCAGACTGAATGGTACCCTCTCGGAGAGTAGAGGTTGTAGAGACAACCATCGGAAACTCTTCTAGAAAGCAATCGAAATTATTTTGCGTTTCGCTCCTATACAGTTAATTTAAAGCGAATTAGTAAGAATTTAGCCTTAAGTTATGAATACTAATCTAATATATAAAATGATCACTGTAAAATTTTGATATTTGATATGTTCAATACAATGTTATACCTATTGCATGCGTTCGTCGAAAAGTTCGGCACACACAGGCGACAACGAAAATAATTATAAACACAGTAAATGCACTTGCTCCTGCTAATACGATACCGATAACGTTCGCGCTGGCAATTGGTTCTGCAGGTAGCGCTACATGAGAAAAGATAAAACAATATAATGTATTATAGTTTATCGTACACCTCGATCTTCCTTCCTATACATTTACAAACATGTTTAATTAAATGGATGGCAAGCATACGCTCTACCGAACATATCGATTCCATGTGCGCACATAAGAATTACACTTTAATCACACTTCGTTAGGTTTTCGAAGTATGACTTGAATGTTCGTGTATCTACAGTTGACCCGTAGCGAGCCCCAAATATGATATAGCGCAATCAGAATATCATATTTGCGTGGGTGGCTGAATGACGCAACGAAACAAAGCGAAGAAGCCCAGAGTGTTTTCGCCCGAAGACTTGATGCACTATGTTCCAAAACAATATATTGGCAGAATCACATAAAGTATTACGTTCTACTTTAAATAGATTTGCATTTACATGATTATTCAAATTCATCAATAGATTGGCATTTGGCATGATTATTCAAACTCAGCAAATCAACGAATATTTCTGTGACACTTTCATATATCGAACTTTAAAAATTAATACGTACGAGGACGCTTAAGAAAGTAAACCTCCGTATAAGGCTTTTCGATACCATTGCTCACTTGCAAAATGTACATCCCGTAATCTGACTCCGCAATGTTGTCCACCGTTAGGTTGCTGCTTTCTCTATTCGTATCAATATGAACATGTAAACTGGTGGCGATTTCAATACATGGCTTTGTGTCCGTGCATTTTCTCCAGATAAAATCAGAACGTTTTGGAAGTGGATTAGCCAAAGCGGTAAAGGTAAAAGTTGCTCTCCCACCTGTAGGTGTGGTAGCTACGTTTCCATTGTTTGCTACATTATGATGGGTTACATCCCTTCTAACTTGACCTGAAAAGAAATAGTGGCAAGAACCTTTATTGCAAACTGAAGCTATACATTTGTATTTCAATTGACGAAAGACTGACTAATTCAAATCTAAAAAGAAATTCTAGCGTAGAAATCGATGTGATTTCAATGAGCATGCAGTTATATTAACTTCACCTCCACGAAAGTGAAAGTGAACGTTTACCTTTAGGATTTATTGATTCCGGTTAATAACAATAATTGTTATTAATATAATTATTGAAATGAATTCGTGCACGTACATTGTTAAATGCTAAGCGTACACATACATAATACATTCAAAATCAATTCCCTTCCACCTAATCCAATCGTATTCGATGCCACACAGGTGTATCGCCCCGTATCCAGGTTGCTCACAGAAGCAATTTCGTATCGAAGTCTCGAGGTTTTATTTCCTTGACTGTCAGCCTCGCATTCCTTCAGTTTAAATGTATCTTTTAACAGTCTAATGTCTGGTGGAGGAAATCCTTCACCTAGGCAGTGAAATACGATACTGTCGTTTTCGGTCACTGTTACATTTAACATGTCGTCGAATGATTCGGCACTGAATTGGTGAACTATCGGCTGATCTGAAATTTATCGCAAATAAATATCGTCGGAAACAATAATCGTAGTACGTAAAACTGCACTGAAATTCTATGCTATTCGAACTTTTACCAATAACAATCAAAATTGCTATTTCAAACATGCTTTCAGTACCATGCAAGCATTATTGAGGAAACAGGTATTACATAAAACGTGCATGTTGAACTGCACATAATCTACACCAGTGAATTTCGTTCGTCCTGTTTCGTCTTTATTGGTTGCTATACACGTATAGATACTAGCATCTGTTCAAGCTACTTTCTGAATTAGTAATGTTCCATTTGAAATTATAACTCTTTCGTTGGTCCATCGAACTTCCGTGTCTGGTGGATTGCCAGATTGATATCTGCACGATGTGTTGAAACTGTCTCCTTCTTTAACGTATGCATCGTCAATGCTCACAACAGTTGGAGGGTCTGAATAATTGAGTAATGGAAAAATGTATTGTATTGAGTTATTATTTGTTTCGTAGATTATTAAAGGAGTATCAAACATCATTATAGTGTCGATTTTGTAGACTTTATTGTTCGAAAATGTTATATTGATAAGTTTATATAATACATATATATATATATTAAAGTGATACTTACATAGTATATTGAGATATAACTCACTTTTACTTTCGCCATGCGTGTTGGATGCCACACACGTATATTTCCCCGAATGTTGGCGGATCGCTGTGGTCAGGTTATAGTCAAGTTGACTTGTGATGTTGCTCTCAGATTTCACTTCATATTTATCTACTATTGTGTTATTGTCTTTAATGAGCCTTATATGGGGTGGAGGATTACCTTCTGCAATACAATGCAACATCGCGGTGGCGTTTTCTATTAACGTGACATTGTACGCACCTTCAAATGGTTCCACTTTAAATATTTGTATCTGTGCAGGTTCTGGAATCCAAATATGATAATAATTGATTTACATTATAAGGGCGATATCATGCTCCTAAATCAAAACACATCATGTTGTCTTTGTGCATACATACATACATACATACATACATGCATACATGCATACATACATACATACATACATACATACATACATACATACATACATACATACATACATACATACATACATACATACATACATACATACATACATACATACATACGCACGCAACGCACGCACGCACGCACGCACGCACGTACGCACGCACACACACACACACACATACTTGCATACGGTGCAGGGTGAGGACACAAGTCGTAGGACCTCCAAATGGGTACACCACATTCCCGTGAAGTAATTTCGACGAAAATTGGTGAGAGCGCGTCTTTTGATACAAACAATATGAATTGATACTTATTTTTTAATTTTTTTGTTTATTAAAGAGTTGGACATTTGATATGACATTGAGGACTTTGGACACACCGACTCGCACTGAGGACCCAAGCAGACTGAGGACTAAGGACAGTGGGGACGCCACACACACGCACATTGAGGACTCCACCCACTTGAACACACTGACTCGCACTGAGGACTAAGGACAGTGGGGACGCCACACACACGCACATTGAGGACTCCACCCACTTGGACACACCGACTCACACTGAGGACTAAGGACAGTGGGGACGCCACACACACGCACATTGAGGACCCCCACCCAATGACAGTTTAGAACAATACGCACCTTTAATTAAGAATATATTACATTTTATGATATTCATTTTAAAATATAGAATCTGAAATTTTTAGATTACGTATAATGTATTAGAATGCTCCATTTATGTACATGCTTAAAAAGCTATGATGGTAACCATGTGCGACATATTCTACCTGCACGTTTTTAAACAGAAGCGTATTGAAACTGAAAAAAACGAAGATTATAAAAATAAAATGTATAATTGATAAGGTTTGATCACCTTATTTTGTTTTCGTCCCGAATATACATTGTTGTTGGGTAATTTTATTTTATTCAAAGCACTCGGGACAATCCATGCACACCCAGCGTCCTCTCTTTGCCGTAGTTAACCGTAGCTTTCAAACGTTATGTTGATGCGGTGTCGAGCGTTGCGGCTGATTTCTGAGAGTTAGGCCAGAGTTTTTAATAAGTTGTTTAACGAAAGCGCCGAATCAAATTTGCCGAAAAGTGAAATAAAAATAAAAAGGGATTTTATATTTTATTTTTATGTTCTGCGCCGCTCTTTACAAAAGTACCGACCTGAAAAAAAGTACATAATACCTTAAGTTAACTTCCCGTTAAAACGTTGAATGTTGTGGTCAATGATGCGGTCTATTTAAGGCAGGTGTGGTGCATGATATGGTCGATTTCAGGCAGGTGGGCCGAACATTGAGGCCGATTTCAAACAAGTGAGATAGAGCTTTACGGCAGATTTCAGACAGGTGGGATCGAACGTTGCGGAAGATTTCAGGCAGCTGGAATCCAGTGTTGTTGTCGATTTCATTCAGGTGGGATCGAGCGTTGCAACTGATTTCAGACATGTAAGATCGAGCGTTTCGGCAGTTTTCAGGCAGGTGGGATCGAGCGTTGCGGCCTATTTCATGGAAGTGGGATAAGCGTTGTGGCCGATTTCAGATAAGTGGAATCGAACTTTGCGGCCCATTTCAAAAAGGTGGGATCGAGCGTTGCTGTCGATTTCAGGCAGGTGGAATCGAGCGGCGCGGCATATTTCAGACAGGTGGTATCGAGCGCTCTTTTGCGGCCGATATCAGGCAGGTGGGCTCGAGATGGCGATAGCAAATTGTTGGACTACCATGCGATTCACTGATTATATCATTCTTTGTCGAATTTATATTGCGACAGAGACCAATGTGTTTTTTAATACATATTTATAGGTTTGTTTTAATTTATTGTCGACATCTTGCATATTGTATGCGACCAGACGGTTATTGATCGCCGTCTGAACACAGACCAGCTAAAACGTTCTCCGAACAGTTTAGGTGAGCGCAAGATATTTGCATAGGACGGTCGCAGCAAATGATTGTAAATGACTGCAACTTAAGTGTATTGATCAATGGATCTGGTGATTGGAAAGTTGGAGACCCGCCGCCGTCCGACAATAAGAAGACCGCCCGACATATTGGCATTTGTTCTTTTGTACTAATGCATACTACGTAGATAGTTTAGATTATTTTTTTCTGCTAACAAATGTGTACGAAAGGTTTATAAAGTGGTTTGCACGAATGAAAGAAAGGTCTATAAACAAAGATTTTACGTGACCTGGATGGCGGATGTGGGGTGGGGCTGGAGTTGACAGTCACAGCGAAGGTCACAACCCGAATTCATAAATCGTCGCGCATGTTTACTTTTTTGTTACAGCCAAGAAAAATTAGGCAAGAAATGAAACTGCTGTAAGCATTATTCTTGGGTTTGTTCTTACACAATTACCACATGTTCACAGATAGATCCGAGTACACATCATAGTAGACACAATTGCAGGGAAATCCATTAATTACATTTGTAATGGAAAACAGGTAAGGGCATTCGAAATTCGCTTACACATACTTATCACGTTGTTTATTTGTTACCACAGCAACCTATACATCGCTTAAAGTTACTATTCATTGAACGTGTAACCTCCACGTGCACACGCGTGAGTCTGTATGACTGTCAACCTATGACGTTGCCGGAAGCAATAACAATTGACTGCTATATAGGTCGCTTATTGAAGTTCATGTGCGCACCGGAATGGCTTAATCGAATGCATTAAAAATGCATCACAAAATTCAAAGACGTTGTTTCTTGCTCAAATAAATAGTGTTGCGGTGAAAATGAATATAATAATCTTTGGGGCATTTGTTTCAAGGAAATTACACGTTTTAATGTCTATAAATAATGAATTCACCTAATGCATTTGGCCCTTTAAAAATGTTTGCAGCACTGTCGTAACATCCACGTTCACAGCTGTATTATAAGAAACAACGGAGGGTTGCTGCCCGTCAAATAAGTGTGATAAAATTGACCAGTCGGCAATTAGTATGGTCGTTTACTTTTCACACGTATTTCCGTACAATTGCGATTCATATAAATCGCATCTTTTAACGTTGAATTCAGAAGACAAAACGATCGGAATCACATAGACCGAGCACCGTAGACGAAAGGCATTGTCTTGGATTGGTAATTAATAATTCAAGTTTAAAAACATTCACTATTTCAACAGCGATCGACACCAATACCATGTAGACGGCATGCGTCCGGAAAAGCGCCGACCTAGTAATACAGTAATCGCCTGCTTATCGGGCATTGTCTGTACAAGAACCAGTACTGTAAACTACTGATAAATTACAATAACCAATATTTCTGGTACATGTGAACCAATGGAACGCTTGAGCATTGAACCATGTGTACGAAACATACAAGTTCGAAGATACAAGAATCTTTATTTCATGACGATATAAAATATAAAAAGTATCTAATATGCATTTCTAATTTATATAATTATATAATAATCAACTGAACTAATTACATATTATTTCATTCAGCAAAACAATTTAGTAATATTTCTTAACTCGATGAGCTAATGCTGTTTGTTATTAAATTTATATTATATACACATATTTCAGACTAAAACATAATACCATTACCAGAGAAATTAAAATAAATTGCATGTTAAAGCATATGTTATTAATGACTCTCTTAATGCATTAAGTATGCATTATGAAATGCAAAAACGTTGTTTCTAGCTGAGGTATGCCAGGATTTAACGGGGGCACAGAGGGAGGACATATTTTCGTGCGGGGATATGTCCAACATTCCATTTTGGACGGACAAAGTCCGCGTTGTTAAATTAGCAGCATATGTCCGGGTGGGCATACGCACTGGAGGGGATATGTCCGTCTGACTAAAATTTGACGAGATGGCATATATCCGACATTCCATTGCGGGCACTTGCTGACCCCGAAGCTTATATATTATATAATAATATATAATAATTTGTAACCAAAAAGTCTTTTATTTCTGATTTAAATCTTTGACAAAACAAACATATATCCATATCGCATGATGAGCTTGCTTACTTAAAGCCGAATGCATTTCGTGTCATTACGGCATTCGTGCATTTTTATTATTCATAAACTGCCATCTTTGTGTCAGTACATTGCATAAGCCTTCTACCTGTTTCGTCTACGCTTCAGTAAACGCATGCACTATTCCATGCCTTTATCCTCGGTGACACGTTTTTAGGTATTCCAGCGTTATTAGCACTTGTAATTTTATAGTTTCATTTTATTTTTTTTATCAGTTTTAAATGCTGTTTCAAGAAGTAGAATATTAAAAATGGGAACACTGTACTGTAATGTCATTCACCTTCTTTCTTTTAAAACACACAATAATTGTGTTGGTCATACCCATATAAGTATCTTTTAATCAAAATAGTTAATATATAATTGGGTATTTCATCGTGTGCGTCTGAGAGAGGAAAAAATGCACGCTGCTCGTTTTGTTTACCCATACGGTTTTAACGTATGAGGCAGATGTAGGAATGGAAAAGCACACTATTTATCGGATACGGAAACACACGATGCGGACAGAGAGGTTTGACTCGTCGGTCGGAAAGCAGGCAACTACGGTAGTTTATTGGGCGGCAGTGCGTCAGCCCCTCATCGTGCGTCAACATTCTGACGTCCAACGTTTGTAGCGTCGTAGTAACATGGCGGAAGCACGCACGGTGTTTCGTATGTCACGTGTCATATTGTCATGCTGCGCACAAAAAGTATCGGTGCAAAATACTTTAAATGACACAGTTTGCGAAACACTTGCGTCGATTATGTCATTATATGTGTAATTGGTGTTTTGTTGTTTCAACACAAGTAAATCAATATACGTTAGATGGACATCAATCGCATTATTTCATAAGTTTCTCCAGACGTGCGGCAGACCAGCGGCGGTCGCAGGGTTCCCGAACTATAGCCTCGTGTTGCCCATGCAAACTCCATAAGATTTTTAAACAACGGCATGCTTTTGTTTTGAGGCTTGGTAAGTAATATTAGACGAGAATCTCGTTAGTGGGCTTGCCTAATACAAAGTGAAACTTGCCAGTAAATCTCACAACTCACAATTTATTACATTTTTTTTCACAAGGGGGGGGGGGTGTAGTAGTGGTGGGGGGATAGGGGGATAGTGACTTGGCCCCGCGCCCAATTCCTGTGGTCATACCTCTATCAATAGAAGGCCCTTATGTTTATGAATTTCATAAAATTAGATCTATTCTAAAACAATATTTATATATTTATTAATTAAATTATTCTTAAATATTTGGATTAGATGCACACAAGAAAGGAAATATAATCGACGAGTTAGCGGAGCGTTTGCTCTGTCAACTCATCGAGACCATCTTCACAATGAAAAGAAAGGATTCAGCTAAAAACTAAGGAGCGCGGGTTTTAAACTGAAAGTGAAAGTTTGACTCAGGGATTGATACGTTTCATTGTTATTTATTTTATTTGACATATTGTTGTCGTTTTCCACTTTCAGAAAATGTATTGACCATAGGCTAGAGCTTGCATGGAATTTTGAAACTGAAAGCTGACGAACAAAAGTTAATATAAATCGAAATAATTGTTTTTGATGCTGTTTAAACTGAAATATGATGAATACTATTATAAAGTCAAATAATAAAATTCTCATTAATATGTTGAATTCATATTTGACTTGTTGTTGGACTTTAGACATCCTACGACTTCAGACTAATGCAGCAGTCTTCAGCCCAATAACAAGGCAAATATCATGAATATAAATTAACAAGATTTCTAATTAATAACATAAATATAATATGATTTTAATGTTTATACTATTATGTATGAATTTATTTATTCCGGACTTCTACTCGATCTAGAAGTTAACAGTCTGCTTATAGCACAAAATTCATTCAAATGTTTTAAAAATCAATGCTAATGGAGCAACAGAGATTTAAATGGTGCGACTAAGTGTACAAGACACGAATGTTACGTAAGTTTTATACACAAACCGATTCCGATCCGACATAATCATGTTATAGACATTTACTCGCATGTGCAGTTACACAAAGTACTAACGACGAAAAGTATATTAATGAGTAAGCTAAAGCTATTTTTTTTTCAAACTTTACTTCCGTACTTCGCTTTCTTTTGCTGTCGGACAGTTTAATCGGGCATCAGACATTAGAAAGCTGCTAACTGTTCGTGGATTTGCGAATTATAGACGCTTTTTTAGAGAAAATAGAAAATAGCTCAACGTTGTGTCTGTAAATGGAAAATCATCACATAATGACGAACCTTTATTTCTAAGTTTAACCAAATCTCATTGTTCATTTTTTTATGTGTAGACTCATATTTGATAAAGGGACTTCAACTCGGATATAACTGAATTCCAAGAAACGGATAATGTAGACTTTGTAACTAAACTGTTGACGTATATCATTTTGTCATTATTTGCAATTGCTATACTATTATCCGGAGTATATTTATATATTTAATAGTTTTCTATGTAGAGCCTTCTGTCTTTACATTTACACCGCTCTTGACCTCAACTAATAAAACAGATGCCTTTAATCTTCGGAGCCTTATCAGCTTTAAAAGTTAAAAATGTACCAAATTGCGTTAATTATTAAAACGATGTTCATCCTTTAATTACTTTTTTTTCGAGCATGTATACGATTGGAAAGTATGTATATTTCTCCAGCACTACGCTATGTTATGTTTGTTGTATTATATTATGTGATGAAGACGGTGTGCACGCACTTGAAAATATAATAAGCTGTTCTGTTCCATTCTATTCTTAGCAGACCAAAGATCAAATACCGTTATTTACGTATGCGTTTCAAGCGTCTATTATTAGCCATGCCACGTTCCGCGTCTTGTAAAAGATATTAATTCGCTTAATTGTTTTTTTTTTGTGTTTTTTTTTATAATCTATATATTAAAACAAACCTATAAATATGTATTAAAAAACACATTGGTCTCTGTCGCAATATAAATTCGACAAAGAATGATATAATCAGTGAATCGCATGGTAGTCCAACAATTTGCTATCGCCATCTCGAGCCCACCTGCCTGATATCGGCCGCAAAAGAGCGCTCGATACCACCTGTCTGAAATATGCCGCGCCGCTCGATTCCACCTGCCTGAAATCGACAGCAACGCTCGATCCCACCTTTTTGAAATGGGCCGCAAAGTTCGATTCCACTTATCTGAAATCGGCCACAACGCTTATCCCACTTCCATGAAATAGGCCGCAACGCTCGATCCCACCTGCCTGAAAACTGCCGAAACGCTCGATCTTACATGTCTGAAATCAGTTGCAACGCTCGATCCCACCTGAATGAAATCGACAACAACACTGGATTCCAGCTGCCTGAAATCTTCCGCAACGTTCGATCCCACCTGTCTGAAATCTGCCGTAAAGCTCTATCTCACTTGTTTGAAATCGGCCTCAATGTTCGGCCCACCTGCCTGAAATCGACCATATCATGCACCACACCTGCCTTAAATAGACCGCATCATTGACCACAACATTCAACGTTTTAACGGGAAGTTAACTTAAGGTATTATGTACTTTTTTTCAGGTCGGTACTTTTGTAAAGAGCGGCGCAGAACATAAAAATAAAATATAAAATCCCTTTTTATTTTTATTTCACTTTTCGGCAAATTTGATTCGGCGCTTTCGTTAAACAACTTATTAAAAACTCTGGCCTAACTCTCAGAAATCAGCCGCAACGCTCGACACCGCATCAACATAACGTTTGAAAGCTACGGTTAACTACGGCAAAGAGAGGACGCTGGGTGTGCATGGATTGTCCCGAGTGCTTTGAATAAAATAAAATTACCCAACAACAATGTATATTCGGGACGAAAACAAAATAAGGTGATCAAACCTTATCAATTATACATATTATTTTTATAATCTTCGTTTTTTTCAGTTTCAATACGCTTCTGTTTAAAAACGTGCAGGTAGAATATGTCGCACATGGTTACCATCATAGCTTTTTAAGCATGTACATAAATGGAGCATTCTAATACATTATACGTAATCTAAAAGTTTCAGATTCTATATTTTAAAATGAATATCATAAAATGTAATATATTCTTAATTAAAGGTGCGTATTGTTCTAAACTGTCATTGGGTGGGGGTCCTCAATGTGCGTGTGTGTGGCGTCCCCACTGTCCTTAGTCCTCAGTGTGAGTCGGTGTGTCCAAGTGGGTGGAGTCCTCAATGTGCGTGTGTGTGGCGTCCCCACTGTCCTTAGTCCTCAGTGCGAGTCAGTGTGTTCAAGTGGGTGGAGTCCTCAATGTGCGTGTGTGTGGCGTCCCCACTGTCCTTAGTCCTCAGTCTGCTTGGGTCCTCAGTGCGAGTCGGTGTGTCCAAAGTCCTCAATGTCATATCAAATGTCCAACTCTTTAATAAACAAAAAAATTAAAAAATAAGTATCAATTCATATTGTTTGTATCAAAAGACGCGCTCTCACCAATTTTCGTCGAAATTACTTCACGGGAATGTGGTGTACCCATTTGGAGGTCCTACGACTTGTGTCCTCACCCTGCACCGTATGCAAGTATGTGTGTGTGTGTGTGTGTGCGTGCGTACGTGCGTGCGTGCGTGCGTGCGTGCGTTGCGTGCGTATGTATGTATGTATGTATGTATGTATGTATGTATGCATGTATGTATGTATGTATGTATGTATGTATGTATGTATGTATGTATGTATGTATGTATGCATGTATGCATGTATGTATGTATGTATGTATGTATGCACAAAGACAACATGATGTGTTTTGATTTAGGAGCATGATATCGCCCTTATAATGTAAATCAATTATTATCATATTTGGATTCCAGAACCTGCACAGATAAAAATATTTAAAGTGGAACCATTTGAAGGTGCGTACAATGTCACGTTAATAGAAAACGCCACCGCGATGTTGCATTGTATTGCAGAAGGTAATCCTCCACCCCATATAAGGCTCATTAAAGACAATAACACAATAGTAGATAAATATGAAGTGAAATCTGAGAGCAACATCACAAGTCAACTTGACTATAACCTGACCACAGCGATCCGCCAACATTCGGGGAAATATACGTGTGTGGCATCCAACACGCATGGCGAAAGTAAAAGTGAGTTATATCTCAATATACTATGTAAGTATCACTTTAATATATATATATATGTGTTATATAAACTTATCAATATAACATTTTCGAACAATAAAGTCTACAAAATCGACACTATAATGATGTTTGATACTCCTTTAATAATCTACGAAACAAATAATAACTCAATACAATACATTTTTCCATTACTCAATTATTCAGACCCTCCAACTGTTGTGAGCATTGACGATGCATACGTTAAAGAAGGAGACAGTTTCAACACATCGTGCAGATATCAATCTGGCAATCCACCAGACACGGAAGTTCGATGGACCAACGAAAGAGTTATAATTTCAAATGGAACATTACTAATTCAGAAAGTAGCTTGAACAGATGCTAGTATCTATACGTGTATAGCAACCAATAAAGACGAAACAGGACGAACGAACTTCACTGGTGTAGATTATGTGCAGTTCAACATGCACGTTTTATGTAATACCTGTTTCCTCAATAATGCTTGCATGTTTGAAATAGCAATTTTGATTGTTATTGGTAAAAGTTCGAATAGCATAGAATTTCAGTGCAGTTTTACGTACTACGATTATTGTTTCCGACGATATTTATTTGCGATAAATTTCAGATCAGCCGATAGTTCACCAATTCAGTGCCGAATCATTCGACGACATGTTAAATGTAACAGTGACCGAAAACGACAGTATCGTATTTCACTGCCTAGGTGAAGGATTTCCTCCACCAGACATTAGACTGTTAAAAGATACATTTAAACTGAAGGAATGCGAGGCTGACAGTCAAGGAAATAAAACCTCGAGACTTCGATACGAAATTGCTTCTGTGAGCAACCTGGATACGGGGCGATACACCTGTGTGGCATCGAATACGATTGGATTAGGTGGAAGGGAATTGATTTTGAATGTATTATGTATGTGTACGCTTAGCATTTAACAATGTACGTGCACGAATTCATTTCAATAATTATATTAATAACAATTATTGTTATTAACCGGAATCAATAAATCCTAAAGGTAAACGTTCACTTTCACTTTCGTGGAGGTGAAGTTAATATAACTGCATGCTCATTGAAATCACATCGATTTCTACGCTAGAATTTCTTTTTAGATTTGAATTAGTCAGTCTTTCGTCAATTGAAATACAAATGTATAGCTTCAGTTTGCAATAAAGGTTCTTGCCACTATTTCTTTTCAGGTCAAGTTAGAAGGGATGTAACCCATCATAATGTAGCAAACAATGGAAACGTAGCTACCACACCTACAGGTGGGAGAGCAACTTTTACCTTTACCGCTTTGGCTAATCCACTTCCAAAACGTTCTGATTTTATCTGGAGAAAATGCACGGACACAAAGCCATGTATTGAAATCGCCACCAGTTTACATGTTCATATTGATACGAATAGAGAAAGCAGCAACCTAACGGTGGACAACATTGCGGAGTCAGATTACGGGATGTACATTTTGCAAGTGAGCAATGGTATCGAAAAGCCTTATACGGAGGTTTACTTTCTTAAGCGTCCTCGTACGTATTAATTTTTAAAGTTCGATATATGAAAGTGTCACAGAAATATTCGTTGATTTGCTGAGTTTGAATAATCATGCCAAATGCCAATCTATTGATGAATTTGAATAATCATGTAAATGCAAATCTATTTAAAGTAGAACGTAATACTTTATGTGATTCTGCCAATATATTGTTTTGGAACATAGTGCATCAAGTCTTCGGGCGAAAACACTCTGGGCTTCTTCGCTTTGTTTCGTTGCGTCATTCAGCCACCCACGCAAATATGATATTCTGATTGCGCTATATCATATTTGGGGCTCGCTACGGGTCAACTGTAGATACACGAACATTCAAGTCATACTTCGAAAACCTAACGAAGTGTGATTAAAGTGTAATTCTTATGTGCGCACATGGAATCGATATGTTCGGTAGAGCGTATGCTTGCCATCCATTTAATTAAACATGTTTGTAAATGTATAGGAAGGAAGATCGAGGTGTACGATAAACTATAATACATTATATTGTTTTATCTTTTCTCATGTAGCGCTACCTGCAGAACCAATTGCCAGCGCGAACGTTATCGGTATCGTATTAGCAGGAGCAAGTGCATTTACTGTGTTTATAATTATTTTCGTTGTCGCCTGTGTGTGCCGAACTTTTCGACGAACGCATGCAATAGGTATAACATTGTATTGAACATATCAAATATCAAAATTTTACAGTGATCATTTTATATATTAGATTAGTATTCATAACTTAAGGCTAAATTCTTACTAATTCGCTTTAAATTAACTGTATAGGAGCGAAACGCAAAATAATTTCGATTGCTTTCTAGAAGAGTTTCCGATGGTTGTCTCTACAACCTCTACTCTCCGAGAGGGTACCATTCAGTCTGGCAGTTCGCAAACAGAACCCTTGGATGATCAGAGCGAAATTTATCATGAAATTGATCCACAGATGCATGGCCCCGAGACACCAGTCGAAGATGGTAAGATAAACCTAATCAGTTGAGTTGATTGCATTTAGATAAAGAATGCGCTTATAATTGAATGTCACTGCTATAAGTATCATGTTTGCAAATCATACTGTACATATGTGTTTTAGATGGCGCTGACAATGATGCGCAGTCGTCGTAAGTACCATTTCTTTTCACTTTATTTGTTCTCAGTTGTATGTGACATTTGAAGACAGTCTCTCACAATAATAAACGTGTGCCTTGTAGCTACTTGTGTACAATGTAATGCTTTCTTTGAAGGGCGGAACCTAGCCGTTATGAGGATATTGATAGATCGCGACATGGACACGAGTCGCAGTACCTTAGAGTGGTCGCTGATTGATTAAACAGCATGGGTCGTTTGCAAACGGGCATAATAAATGTACATAGAATGCACATTCAAGAATGGATATATTGTAAATATTCCCGTCGTGGTCGATATGATGTCAACATGCATTTAAATTTTGAAATATTTAACATATTGAAAATACATGCACCAAGTTTTACATACTTTTTTTAGCAGCACAAACCTACTCAATTTAGTAACAAACACTTTGAATATAATGTAATGCAACAAATAAAAAGGACTATTCAGGAAAGGAAGATCCAACATGGAGCATAATGGCGCTGTCGTCGACCGATCATTACATTGGTGAATTCAGGGAAAACAGTGCACCACGTCTCGATGACGTGTTTTTGCCTGGTATTCAAAATCCTTCAGGGCTAATATTGACCAGCCTATTTTAGACTTCAGAGCAGATATTCTTGAAACTGTTAAATTCTTAACATGCTAATATTTGAATCGTTCTTGGTATTCAACAATGGTTAGCTTAGCATTCTTTATTTCAAATGATTTATTAGTGACCTAAGTGGTGTTTGTACGCAAATGTATTTATTCGGTGTAGCTGTTTAACCCAACTTTTGACCTTTCTCAACATCCAATCAAATGTTGTGAAAATTCCCCGCCCGTTGTCCCAAATAAATAAATCCTAACATTGCATTGGCTAGTTTTGAAAAAAATCCCCAACACGGCCTGTAAAATATTGGCTCCATTATCTTTTGAAGGTGAATAGAAAAATGAGCCAATGTGGAAATATCAAGACATACCTCTTTACTTTGTTTATATTTTTGATTGATTTCCAGTTCTGAGGTCCACCTCGTAAGTTGCACCGGCTTAATTTATATTTTCAATTTACAGGACGTGTAATATGACCTTGGTAAAATCCCTCGTAAATATCGCATATTCGATAGGCTACATTCGATAGCGTACACTTGCTGACTTACCTGCGCATTCACATACATGTAGTATACACGTCAACAACACTGGCTCGTTCTAACTAACACACCGACAATCATAGGCAATACGATTAATAAAGAATGGAGAAATTCTTATATTTATAAACTGCCATGCATGTTAAATTGAATAACGGTTGATATATCTATTTATTAAGAAGTATTTAGAATAGCAGTTTGTCTTATCTTCTTTTGTAGAGGCTATTCAATGTATGAATATATTGTGCATCGTCCTGGATATAAACACCGGCGGAAACTTCGAAATTTGATTTAAATTTAGTATGTTAACTTTAGGTGCGTTTTATGAATGCAATATAAACGTTTTTTCCCGAAGGAATATAAATCTCAATCGCCATAATTTAATATAACGTTTTTGTTATCGTAAAATGAAGTAAAATCATTATTTATAATTGCAATCAATGTTCCTGGCGTGTGTTTTCAATTAGCACACATAGTATACATGCTTATTCCATTGCAAATATTAAAAACGCTGCTATTCATTATCGTCATTATTTTCTTGCAAACAATGTTACTTCTAGTAAATTTTAAATTGCCTGACACATACTATATCAATTATTTAGATTTAACAAGATTCACTGAAAAGAAATTAGACGGTAAGATCGGTTAATTGAACGGAAATTACATAATGAAGATATCTTTATCTGGAGTTTCAAAGCGCCGTATGACGCTCTGCATCATTGTTTCACTTGAGAAATACTGATGTGTCCACCAAATTCTCATATAGAGGCTATTCAATCTACAAACATATATCGTTTTTATATACACTATGAATAAATGCATTGTATACTAAAATAATTTAATAAAAACGCTTCAAACGCTTCAAATGAATATAGTTCTTTGTAATTGTAGAATGCTTATTTTTTCTTTATATAGATAAACATACGGACGTTGACGAGCAGATGAGTCTGACTTATTTGGGTTATTTAAGTAACGCTGTTCTAAAACACGGGGCAGTTCATTGCTGTGACATGAAATAATGACATTCTTTGTATGTATTTCAAATATAGAAACAGTTCAATCTACTGTTTAGGAGTTAGCCACATAAAACTATAAGTTCGGTATTTGATCATGAACATTTACTTATTTATTTTATTAAAAAATATATCGAATATTAATATTAAATGCGTGTAGAATAACGAATTATGAAGAAATGAGACTGTTCGTATATAAACCAAACCAACATTTGCATGTGTGTGTGTGTGTGTGTGTGTGTGTGTGTGTGTGTGTGTGTATGTGTGTGTGTGTGTGTGTGTGTGTGTGTGTGCGTTTGTGTAAGGTGTCAATCGGGGACATCCATACCAATACACACCTTCCAACCGGGGACACACACACAAACGGGGACGTCCCCGTTTATTTTAATAGTCAAAATTGGCTTTTAAGTGCTAAATTAGCATACCCTGTTGATAATTTGCCAAAATTAGGCATGTCCCCGTTTAATGACCATTGTACGGTGCAAATCTCACACTCCAATTTAGCGGCTCATAAACGCCACTCACTGGCCAATACACTTCAGTCCCCGTTTATCACTAGTTTATTCACATGATGTCGAATGACTCCCATGTGTTAATATTAATAACTGGGTGTGGGAGATTTTTTGTAAAGATTGTTAAACTTTGCAAGTCGTATGCTGAAAAATACAATAAGACTAATGATTTGGAACGAAATTTCGGAAGACTGCTGTCTAAAATATAGTTAAAAATAAATATAATAATAACAATATTAGACTATGAGATTCGACATGCTTAAAAACAAAGGCACTCTGTATAAGACCACAGGTGTTACTAACACATTATAGTGAAAATTTCCTAAACAAAAGCAATAAACAGATTTATTCGTACAGTCTCTTTATACTCAATCAGCGAATTTACTATAGCGATTTCGTATTAATAAAATCTCGCAATAACCGAGGGAGATTTGTTGTAAAGTTTTTATTTTAAGAAGCGTTAAATTTAAAGAAGAGTTAAATTTGAGCGCCAAGTTTGCGAAAAAAATTATAATGAGATGACGTTGATTGCCCTAAATGTAATAGAACCACGCTATTTGGTTAAGTAATTTCTCGGATCACAAATTGTTCTGTACCTACAAATGAGACTTCTAAGACGTCCCTGCTAAACATCTTTATAAAATGCTCACACAGTTCAAATATAAATTAAAATGCATAAAAAGTTAATAAAAATAGATTCATCATTTGTTGAAGTTCTCGGATCGAGGATTTTCGGGACGGTACTGTAAATTGATGAGCACGTCTAACACAGCTTAAATTTACCGCGCTATTTTTAGAATGATATGGTGTGCTGTACTTGCTAGATTTTATGAACAGAACAGAACAGACAGTTTATTTAGACTTATACATATGTACATCGTCTTAAATACATACAAATTTGAAATAAAGTAATGTCACGTATCAATATATTACAATGAATACGATTTAATTATACAAAAACCAAAGTTACGAAAAAAAAAAATTAATCTAATTTTCATGGAACATACACATTTTAAATAAAGTAATGTCACTTGTCAATATATTACAATGAATACAATTAAAAATTCTAAACAAAAAAGTACAATTTTAAAGGCAGTAAAGATAAACTTTCATTTCCAAAATATTATCGGAAAATAAATTAAAAACCAAATAATTATTAAAATAAATATAGCTATGATTTAAAAGTCAGTAGAAATAACTACATTGCATTATTGTTTATTAATTTACTGTGGTATTTATTATAGTATTTCGTATAGTTAAAGCTTCCTTTACATATTTACATAAATTAACAATCTCAGATTTACACGTTGATGTCAATAAACTGTGGAACTTAACAACAGATGGCCTGATATAGTAAAAACATTTAATATATTTTTCTCGGGGTGTACGATAACAAGGACATATACAAGTGAACTGGAATTCATCCTCTGTATCTATTTGGTTACAACATAGGCAATAACGTTCGTTACGAGGGATATTGTTACGGGAGTATCTGCCTGTCTGAATTCTCAATGGATGGGCAGACGCCCGTAGTCTTACAAAGTAAAAACGTAGGCTCTTGGGTAATAAATCTAAGTAGTCTTCATATTCGAGAGATGTTTTAAACATTCTATACATGCCTAAAACAGAACTATTATTCATATTACCAAACCATTCTTGTTTAAATGTGTCAATAATTCTACATTTGAATTCACATACAAAAGCATGAGTGTTAGTAACATTTGGATTTTCAAATACATAGGAATATCCGTATTCATTTAACAATTTTTTTACATCCGCAACCCAATTGTTGTATCCTTTGTTGCAATCATCCACTGCTTGTTTATACACAGTTTGTATAATAATATTTTTACTGTTAATAATTTTAAACCAATACTTAATGCACCATCACGACAGTCGGACATAGCGCACAATAATATTTTACACAATTAAAAAAATAACACAACAATAAGCTCCTTATTGTATTATATAAACGAATATAACTCTCCAATAATGTCATTAGTAAAATTTTAATTCTCAAACGTATGCAACATTTATTGGTATAGAATAAATCATTGTGGTAAGTTTGTATTTCCTAAAATTAGCAACTTTGCCCTTTCATACTGACATACAATTTTCTCGCCTTATTATTATTGTCAGACATCTAGGTCAAAAGGGATGTTAGACAGTTTCCCCAACAAATGAAAAATGCGTGGTCGCTATCATTGATTTTTTTCGTACTTACATCAGTTTAATTTCAATTGTTTTATAATCTGCTGGTGATTCGCATCTCCGAAAGCAACAAACCATACCTATTAAATTAACGCTGTGTATGTTGTAGTTTTATTTTCAACGTGAATATAAACAAAACAAAGTCTTATTTGTTACAATATTACTCTATAACGTATTTGTTACAATAGTTAACATACAGGTTGGCGTCAAAATTCATTGTAGGAGCAGTGTGTGGGGAAGGTCAGTTTAAACGTAACTATCGTTTTACATTTAAGGAATCCTGTTTGCAACAGATAGAAATTAGGCGATACATTATTTATGTACTGGTACCCTAACTTTCGTCAAATATTAATGGTATATTTTAATTAATTAATTATATCTATGCAAGCATTGCTTTTCACATCAAACGAGTGGACAATCAAAAAGGCAATCTTGCCTTTTCAGAAGCACACGTTTGATTCTATAAATCAATACTGTTTCCAGGCTACTTGTACACAATTGGCTAATGGTGTGCTAAACGAAAACTAAATTTAAATAATGGACATGTTTAACTTTGAAAATGATCGAGTCTGTCTGTCGGTCTATCCCATATGCATGTCTTTACCTGCTCTACCAAAGATAATTACCACAATACATTATATTTGTGATTGTAAATTGTTAAAACCTGGTAATCCTCTATAATGCGTTCTTCTGAAAGCAAAACAACATCAACATCTATTGTATAGTAGATCGATAGATAAGGGATTATGAAAACCACACACTACCAAAATCAGTTCCAAGCTAACGAAGTGTACACGTTCAGAAGCAAATACTTACTTACAAACAGGGTCTTATAAATTAACTTATGTTTTATAAATATCAGTGCCCATTGCACACTCCAGTCATACATAACAGGAATCAGATGGGGTACAGGATTTTATGCTAGAGGAGGTGGAAACATTAAGTAACTGTCAGTAACTCTTATATGATAGGATACATGTTTCGGCACAATGCAATATCTTCGAATCGCGTGCATGTAAAAAATTAAAATAGTTTACAAAATAGTAATTTAACGTGCACTTAAATAAAACTGGTTGGAAGATATGTAGCGAATACACACTCTTCAGCTATAAGGCTTCAAAAAGCGAACTTTTATGACAACTTAGACGGCACGCATCGTTACTAAAATCATGTCACAGATACCACAAGTGGCAAACTATAAGTCATAATCATTAGGGCCAGCTCTCACCATTATCAGATCTCACTCTCATAATCATTAGGCCCCGCTCTCACCATCATCAGGCCCCGCTCTCGTCAATATCAGGCCCCTATCTCACCATCATCTGGCCCCGCTTTCACCATCATCAGGCATCGCTCTCGTCATCATCAGACCTCGCTCTTTTCTCATCCAGATCCCGCTCACGCTATCACCAGGCCCCACTCTCACCATCATCAGGCCACGCTCTCACCATCATCGGGCCCCTATCTCGCCATCATCAGGCCACGCTCTTATTATCATCAGGCCTTGCTCTCACCATCATCAGGCCTCGCTCTCACCATCATCAGGCCCCTATCTCGCCATCATCAGGCCCTGCTCTTATTATCATCAGGCTCCGCTCTCCCCATCATCAGGCCACGCTCTCACCATCAACTTTCCCCGCTTTCACCATCATCAGGCCACGCTCTCACCATCATCAGGCCACGCTCTCACCATCATCAGGCCACGCTCTCACCATCATCAGGCCACGCTCTCATCATCATCAGGCCTCGTTCTCACCATCATCAGGCCCCACTCTCACCATCATCAGGCCTCGCTCTCACCATCATCATGCCCCGCACTCACCATCATCAGGCCACGCTCTCACCGTCATCAGGCCATGTCCTCCCCATCATCAGGCCACGCTCTCACCATCATCAGGCCACGCTCTCCACATCATCAGGCCACGCTCTCACCATCAACTTTCCCCGCTTTCACCATCATCAGGCCACGCTCTCACCATCATCAGGCCACGCTCTGACCATTATCAGGCCACGCTCTCATCATCATCAGGCCTCGCTCCCACCATCATCATGCCCCGCACTCACCATCATCAGGCCTAGCTCTCACCATCATCAGGCCTAGCTCTCACCATCATCAGGCCCCGCTCTCACCATCATCAGGCCCCGCTCTCACCATCATCAGGTCCCGCTCTCACCATCATCAGGCCCCGCTCTCACCATCATCAGGCCACGCTCTCACCATCATCAGGCAAAGCTCTCCCCATAATCAGGCCCCGCTCTCGTCATCATCAGGCCCCGCTCTTACCATCATCAGGCCCCTATCTCACCATCATCAGGTCCCTATCTCGCCATATCAGGCATCGCTCTCACCATCATCAGGCCCCTATCTCGCCATCATCAGGACCCGCTCTTATTAACATCAGGCCTCGCTCTCACCATCATCAGGCCCGCTCTCGCCGTCGCCATCACAATGCTGACAATATTATTACACATTATTGAGCAGGCTTTTGTCTTGGAGGGATTTTGTCCGGAATCCATCACCATGAGCCACTCCACCCTGGCTTCTTCGATCTGTTCGGTCAGGTCGCTCTGACCTACTTTCCTTTTTTGGCCGTGAATGGGTTTATTTTTTACGTCTGGCACTGCCAGTGGACTTTGTAGACTCCGACCCTGAGCTTATATTCGGAGATGACCTTGGGTGTCCTGAAAGCTCTCTCCCGCCCACGACCCCTACACTTTGGCATAACGCCGAGAAAGCGCCCTTAATTAAAATAAAATGACGTCTTCTCACCTTTAAGCGTAGACAATAATGAACATTTCTGGGATAAAAAACCAGCGTTGATATGAAAGATTGTTAGAAAATATAGCATGTGAGTCTAATAGTCTATTCTTGTTAGTAAGATTAAATTTCCGTAGTTAGTAAAATATACGTATAAATGTGCGTATAAAGTAAAATTCTTGTATTTGGTTCTTTTCCGGTATAAATGTCCTTAGTTAGTAACAGTTTTGTATGCTTTTCTAGGTAGGTTGATTGCTGATTGTGGTAGCAGGTTGTGATGGGGATAACGGTGATTAATGTTATGGTGGTTCTGTCGTACAAGGATATGGGAAAGAAAGCAGCCCCGAGTACCGGTACTTGACAAAGTATTTGCTGGTAGCCGGAATTCAAACTTCACGCTTGCGTTAACGTCTCCAGATGCAAGCCTTGTCCCTGGGTCGATGGCGTTTCTGTAGTTTATATCCGTTTTGGTGTTTTTGGCGGAGCCTGGTCAGTAGCTCCATAAACATTTTTGGTGGGACCTAAGGAAGTTCAGGAGCGATGCAGGGTCAAAGATTACTGTCTCATTTCAGTGTTGAGGCGGTTAAATGGTTTCAACTGAATTTCAGCAACGGTCTAACTTAGCATCTTCTTTGCCTTTGCTTTCCCCTTGTATCAAACGTACAATTAGGTGATGATCATTTTTACTCCTGCTGCTGCTAATGGACAAAATTCATGTGTAACACCAGTAAGTAACAGATTTTGTCCAAACGTATTCATTTAAAACCTGATAATTTGACAAGACACCGAATACCGTACACTGAATTGTTTTTTTTTATATAATAAAACGCATGGTCGCCGAAGGAACGGGCTAAGAACGCGGGGAAAACGTCATGGTCGTAGAAAGAACCCCGAAGAAACGCCATAAACGTTAAAAGGACGCCTGGGAAATTACACATGTCACAGACGTATGTAAGGTTTTCGACAGATCGTAATAGGAACCCTACATAAGTACTAAGAACGCAGAAGTTGGTCGCAAAGTTTCCGCGCGTCTATAGACCAATTCTCTGCGTTTCCGCGGTGACTCTAGTACGTCCGTACTACGTCCTTCAGACGTTCTTCGCGTTCCCATCGCGTTGCTTCTGTGTCTATGGCGTCCTTAGGGCAATCCTACGGCGATCTAGCCAGGACGCCGTAAGAACGCCGAACCTCCTCGTTTACTTTCAACATGAAAAAAGTAGTTGCCTTGAGGTCGCCACCTTAGGCGTTATTGGCGTTTCGACGCCGTCGTTATGCGTTCTAAACACGATCCCACGGCGTCCATGGCGATCCTACCGCGTCCTGGGTCGGCGTAAGAACGCCAGTCCGGTGTGACGGGAGTATAAGTAACTACGGCAACCCATCCAAGATTAGAATCACATACATGTATGTATGGGCATACATCTCGGCATAAAAAAACATACTTGTATTAAAATAAGGAGGTTTACCACGTGCGGCATAAAATCATAAAATCATGATTAACACTCCAGAACATTAAATCCGGCATAGAAGAACAAGAAAAAGTAGTAAAAGCAGTAGTAGAAGTAGCAGTAACAGCAGCAGCAACAGGAGTAGCGATACTCATAATAGAATATGTAAAAGTATCAGGAGAAGTGGAAGAAGAGCTTATTACACAAATTGATGTTTAGTGAACATTTACCATTTATAATTAAACGAACATATATGGTCATTAGTTCTGCACATCGAGTCCCCAATTAGACGTTGTAGAAATAAGGAAACTAAACACATGATATTTCAGGTTTATTTTGAAAAGGAAAT
>CM051026.1:58887599-58975099 GCA_027627225.1 Congeria kusceri | reverse complement strand
AACATAAGCTACATGTAGAACATCACCAACATGATCTAGTAACGTTTATATCATAATAATATTTATGTCATTCGTATCCTACACGATTAAACCTATTTTGCGTACGTTTTACTATATCGCGTGTTGACCTAATACATAGGCGCAATGTGTATTGTGACTTTAGTGTCTTAGCTAATTAGATACGTCTATAAATGTAGCGCTTGCAAATGCGTTTCTAACCATGAAGTAGTTATCAATTAAAAACGCTAAATGATATTGAAGATTAACGGTCTGATAATGTGCATACACGAATTATATAGACTAAAATGATTGTGCTTAGACTTCACATCGTTCGTTATCAATATTACTTCGCAATTGTGTTTCCATGCAGCTTCTTTTTAATAAATAATAAGTTTTCCGTTTGATTAGCCTTCGCAAACAAATAATAATTATAAATACCATCACGGTAGTAATAGAGTACTGGTTAGCATACGTTTGTACAGTTTTAATATTCATTTAACGTGCACTTTGATAACGATTTTTATGCCGTGTCATTAATTAAAGGATATAGTTAAAATAATGTTACTTTAAAAGTTACTTGAAATCATGATTCACATTAATATTAAATATATTTTAATTATATTCGATTGTCACAAATCTGCTTAACCGCTGACCAATGACTTGTAGTCGGACAGAATATATTCATATCTTCTAATGGGATAATTTAATGGACATGCATGTATAGCCATAACAATTCAACGGAAATTGCTTGCGTATGTTACACCTAAGTGATCTGGATTTTTATGCATACAAGCCTATGTCAGGAATACTTTTAGTTCATATTCACTTCCTTTGTTGGATGCACACAACTCGCATGAATATAGAATTCAAAATATAAGCAAAAGCACGTGAGCATCAGTTTGACTTGTGGTGGTCAAACGTAATACATGCAACTTTATTTTCTATAGTTTTTCAAGAGGAATATCGTTTATGTTAATAGGTAAATGACAATGCCATGCGATTCTTTCTTGCAACTCAGATCTGATATGTGAAAATACCTTAATATCATGAAATAGTTCAGAACTTCAAAAAGCAAAAATGTTTTCACATGCAAATTGTCACAGTCACAGTTAACACAGGAATTGGCATGCAGTCAAGAAACACAGCAAAACATGTTTATACATAATTATATAATTACAACTTGTTGCATTATAACGGAAACGTTGCATTCTGATTGGATAATCCGCCCACGTGATCGGTCATTCATACCCAGATGGACCGGCTGCGTATGCAAAATTACCTCTTTATTATTAATGCAATACTACTTTTTCATTCTCTAATTTGCGAAGTGACGTCACTGTTTTGTGCGAATCTTTACGATATATACACCATCGTTCGTAAACATAATGACTGAATTATGCGTTGCCAGTGTTGCAGACAACAACATTGTAACTCATATTGGGAAATTTAAATTGTTTTGCCAAAAAGTCACATTCAAAATGATTCACGGCGATTTGAAATGTGTGACGAGATATTAAAAATGCCGTTCGACGAAAATGAACCGAAACTAAAACGGGGATTAAAACAACGTTTATGCAAATAAGGCGTAATTTTCCCGACAGCTCATACACCGATGAAATGCAGACAAATACTGTTCAATTCTAAAATATATGAAATATGTTTGGCATAACAAGACAATAACTAACAAGTTATATATTCTATTTTCATTGCTAGAAGTAAATTGTAAGAATAATTATTAATTACGTAATAACAAAATCATAGGACGGCCATTCAAGTTGTATAAGACATCACATTGGTCATTCTTTCTTGTTGATGTTTTAGGTTAAGAATTGCTCATGCTTATAGCTACTGTTAAAGTGTGCACGTCAGCTACATTGCATTAAAATGGAATTTCACCAGAAACTAAAATACAGAGATAAAATGACGTTCTAACTACATAATTTTCTTGAAGTTAAAAGCTAGGGAATTTGTAAACTGATTTTGTATAATCTGCATGTTTGTATGGTTTTTTTTTCATTCTCAAACATAGTTTTGCTTATTGATTTGGCATTGCAATAAGTGATATTTTATTTCATTCCCAATACCTTGCCAGAGTTAATATTGTGGAGCATCCATCATGTTTATCCTTGCAATTTTGTGTTTAAAAATATCTCTATCATTCTATTGCCATCATTTGAACCCGGGCAGTATTTATCATCGGACTGTTTCACTGAAATAATTATTTGCAAGAACAATAACTGAAATTCCCGCAAGTGTTCTAACGTTTGCTAAAAATAGACTTTAAACAACATCAACAATGGCTAAATGCCTTGCTCTTTTGTTCTTAATCTTTTCCTCAGTATGTACTTTTCCATGTATTTGTTAATGTGGATTGTGACTGTTTTCTCATTTAAATAAGTGTGCAGTGCTTATTTTGCTGTCATTATTGTTCATTTACAATTGAACTACGTTTAATTCATATCAAGTGGCTTTAAAAAAAAAGAGAAGAAAATGGTATTTTATCAGTATAATACTGATATACAAGTTGAATTTAGGGTCATTTTCTCTAATAAGGGGATGTTTCGTTAAATATCCATCAGATTAGAGTGTCTAACTTAGCCTTAATTTGCTCTTTATTTTGACTGAAATCTCCCTAAAAAGCGTTTGTTTTGCAAACTTTCAACCTTTATAAAACCCTTTATTTTCATTCGGGTCTGCTAGGAGGCCTGCAACTGTGGACACACACAAAGTACCGGAGGCAAGGTAGGTTCTAAATAACGTATATGTAACTGAACACAAAAACACACACACACATATGTAATGTAATTAAAGAAATGTTCACTGTTGACATTTGCATAAAGCTTTCTGTTAGACGCGTTTATTTCTATTGATGTCGATATTATCAACATATCGTCTTTTATCGACTGTGCGACTATTGTAATGTTTGACAATTTTACACCATGGCAGGTTATACCTCCCCGTGAATATAACGATTTTCTCAGTGGTGAAGCTACATTTTTTGAACGTAAGAGGCTGACACACAAAAATGTACTTTTGCTTTGTATTAAAATAGTATACCGGTATATTGGCTAGCGTACCGACTCGTTACGCCATGTTATATTGTTCAAGGACATAAACAGAGTAGTCTCCCTTGAAAACAGTTGGCGTAGTCAAATCGGCGCTGTCGTAACATCAACTAAACTGTAATTAAATTGAATTGGTTGTCTTATGTAATTTAAATTGCGATGCTATTAGATAAAGCTTTATTAATTTTACATTTGCATGTATTGAGAGTAATTCATGACCAAGTGTGAAGTTCGGGCCACCGATGATTTACATTGATCGTTACAAGTTGACGACCCCAGTTGCATTCATGTTTATGTTTTGTGGCTGTTACTTGTTAGCTCATCTGAGCACGAAGAGCTCAAGGGTGAGCTATTCTGATCAGTAACCGTCCGTCGTCAGTCGTCGACGTCGTGAACATTTTAACTTTAAACAGCTTCTTATCTGAAACCGCTTTGCGGATTTTAACCAAAAATGGCAGGAATGTGTCTGGGATGGTCCTTTAACTAATTCCTTCAATTAATTTAAATTTCTAGAAAACAATGGTTTCCATGGCAAATAAAAGCTTAAAAAACTGGAAAACCTTTAAAAGCATCATGTCCGAAACCACTGGTTGGAATTCTATATACATTGTAATTATATATTATATGGCTATATTGGACACTTAAAAAAGTCTTCTTTCATGAAACCACACACTGGATTTCAAAATAATTTCTCAGACATGTTGCTTGCGTGACCTTCTACCAAATTTCTTCAAATTATTTTTATACGTTGAAAAACATGGCCGCCTGGGGCGGGGCAGTTTTCCCAATATACATGTAGATATATTGAAAACTTTAAAGATCTTCTTGCCCGAAACCACTGGCTGGATTTCAAAAACAAATCACAGAAATGTTCCTTGGGCGACCATCTGCTTCATTTCTTCAAAATTGTTGATTCGTTAAAAAACATGGCCGCCAGAGGGTGTAACATTTTTCCTAATATATTTATAGAGAACAATTTGAAAATCTGCTCAGAAAAGGCTGGCCGGATTCTTGATAATTTCACATAAATGTTCCTTGGATGACCTTCTAATCATTTTGATTCGATAAAAAATCATGGCCGCCAGGTGGGAGGGGTGGTTTTACTTATACAGCTAACTATAAAACTTTGAAAACCTTCTCTGAAACCGCTGACCAGATTTCATAACAATTTCACATAAATGTTGCATGGGTAACCCTGTACCAAATTTCTTCAAATCATTTTGATTTGTAAAATACATTACCGCCAGGGGGTGGGTCAGTTGTCCTTTTATGGTTATATAGAACACTTTAAAATTCTTATTTTCATTAACCACCGACCGAAATTGCACACAATTTATTGTTTATTGGTCCTTGGTTGACATTCTATCATTTTGAAAAGCTTCTTATCTGAATCCACTTGCTGGATTTTGAAATAGTTTCACATAAATGTTTGTATCATTTGTCGAATTTCTTCAAATTGTTTTGATTCACTAAAACATAGCAGTCAGTGGCCCATTGTTGATGTCCACAGTCACATCTCTGAATACGCTATTAACCGTTTACAAGCTATTGTAGTTCATTAAACTCAGGTGAGCGATGCAAGGCCATTTGGCCCTCTTGCTTTGTATCGTGCTGTATTATATTGGTAATTTGTCGCTTGCCTTAAATAAAGAACATTGAGCTGCTAATAAAATTATCTTCTGCTGGTTAAGCTTTATAACTTTAGTTACACAATTGCTTTATCTTATATAATACGATTGCGATTCAACTATTAGCCTTGATTTCGTGTTATATTCTTCAGATAAGAAACACGTGATGGCTGACTATATACAAAAGCAGACATTAACAGTTCCTATAGCTTTAGTCTTGCTAAGTGAGTACTGTTTGAACATTTTTTTAAAGTTGTCATGATGATGAAAATGTGTGCCGGCACACTAGTTTAGATTATTGACTAAAGATTCTCCATGTTTCTATTGAATATAGATTCTTCATATTGTATACAGTGGTCAATTTAAAACATATATTCGTTTTTATTGAATATAGATTCTACATATTGTATACAGTGGTCAATTGATAACGTATATTCGTTTTTATTGAATATAGATTCTTCGTATTATATACAGTGGTCAATTGATAACGTATATCGTCAACCGTTTGGTTGGTTCATACGAAGATATAAGGATTATTTCTTGATTACTATTAGTTTATTTTTGTTTAATTATACTTGATTACTATTAGTTTATTTTTGTTTAACTATACTTTCAGTAAACTGCCTTTACACACACGGTGTAAATATCACGTTAGCAGCAAATACCGATATCACTTTCGGAGCGCAGTTGTCCATAGAATGTACAACGGAAGGTTAAGGTGTAGTTTTCAAGTTTGAGGACGACAAGTCCACCCATTCAGTCCGGCTAGCAGAATGCCAGTTTGGACCCAGGGGTTTTTCCAAGCTAATGGACGCGAGCTTTGTAGAGACATACAATGCGGAGCAAATAATAACACTTGTATACTGGAACTACTGCATTTCACGGAAGAACAGTGTGGAATATATTTATGCTCAGAGATGTACAATGAAACAGATCATAACAACTTCAGTATGCCGTGCAAAGGTAAGGAAAATGACGCATGTAAAACTATCCACAGTGTCAATGAAGTTATAGCAATAAAATATATTGTTTAGTTCCAGATGTTTTTGTAACGGGTCCTGTAATTTCACAATTCATTATGATTTTACCTACAATAGGAAGGTCAGCTAACGGACCATGTTGAACAGGTGTTTAGTTAAGTAATTGTGTCCCATTGGTAAACCTAAACTGTGGGTGACTGGTTCCGGTCTCCTTGATGATAATCTTATCTATTTGGGCTAGGTTTCCTAAGTGTCTTTATTTCCAAGATACACGAGAAAGAGAGAGAGAGATCTGTTGCAGACGTGTTATTAGTGTTGCACTATTTTGGACAACCAGTGGACCGCCATGGAAGGTGACTTCTGTATATTGATTTTTGCCTCATTTTTGGTGGATACTGTTAAGAATTCATGGCTAGCTTGAGGCAATTCTTGATCTGTCTTGAGTGTCTAATATGCTTTCATATGAAATCAGTTTGAAATGTTGCTTAAGAAATATAACGCGAACATTATTGCGATTCTAACATGATTTGACATAATGTCTCGCAATTGTAATTAGAACGATATTTTAGTCAGCTCTTCTCCAAATCTGGACTACATTGTGCGTTGTCTATTGGGTAGTTAAACAACCATAATTTATTTATTGTCTTTAGAAAAATTTGCGAGTATCATGTTTGAAAATATATTATTCACATGAACGTTCCAAGTTACTTCTAACGATGTAAATTGTTCGGAGTGTGGTATATTTGTGGCAACGCTTATATAGGTGTTTTAGTAATACCATTGTTGATCGTGTTACATAAGTTTACACCTTTTTATTTTAGATTTTTCCAAACGTCAGATAATGATCATGATGAGGATGGTGAAAATGATAATTCAATGTCTCAATTATATTTGTCGAATTATTGTTGATGATTATATCTTACGCTGTTTTTCGATGCAAATGCATTAGGAAAAAGTGCATGTCAACCTAACCTAGTTTGCATTTTGATGCAGATGGTCCAGAGGATGAACAACCGAGTTTAATGGTGAGCCTGATGTCAGCAGCATTCCCATAGTAATCATCGCGTGCATAATCGTCGCAACTTTGGTTTGCTGCAAGTGCAAGAAAAAAAGACGTACGTTATACTTGTCATGGTAATTATTAGTGTATAGCTGCTGTTTAAATTAATATAATAAATGTAGTAAAATGATAATAAAGACACTATTTATTTCTGTCGATGCTTAAAGAGTTGTAAAACCATTCAATTTATTGTTATAAAAAACAATTATACTTTTGAATTATTTAAATCGTCAACTGTATGTAGAAAGTGCGTTTAAAACTGGTTTGCACTTCCCCCAGTAATCTTTTCCCTGAGTTGATCATTATCAATTTGTTATGGTAATGTAATGGGCCAGCACAAAAAAATACCATCACGAGTCATGTTCACATTTAGATTTTTTTCGAGTCTTACTGTGTCGTATTTCTGTTCAAAAATTGCATCAGTCCTCATGTCGATTTTTCACCAGATATTCTACATTTGTTCGTTGTTATGTGATATTTTAACTATATACATGTATACGACTGTTGAAAGTTGAAATGTATAGCGGCATATATTATCTAAACAATGATCTCATATCATTTATATATTTTGCCAGTACTGCAAATAACAATTCAACTTGAAATTATGAATTTAGATCAATGCATATTTCTTTTTGTAGACACACATAATGAAGAAAACGACGAATTATTAAATAAATATGTTAATAATACAAGCACTGTTACCGTTGAAAATACTCGAATTCGTCTCTCAGGCGAAAATACGCTGGATGCTTACTGAAAGCTCGGCGATCAAAATGCGTCAGATAGAGACACGTTGGTTGACAATCAAGCTACACAAATTCAAGTTCAAACAGCGGATGAAAAGAGGGTTGTAACTGTTACTAACACAGTTCCAGCAAATCCGAGTGTACATGCTCCTACAACAGAAGAAGAGAGAATAGTTGCTCGTAAATGACTAGACATACCAACTGCTCACGAACATGTAGAAAGGGTAGTATTAAACATGGAAAAAGGCACGGTGACTTACATGAAACACAAGGGAAACAAAGATAGCGTTAAAAACAATGATGAAATTACGAAACGTTCAGATGATGAAGGGACAAGGAACACCACCTGAGTCTGAATCGACAAACGAAAGTGAGAACCAAAGAAACAGATCGGATACAAGTCTAAAATTCATCAAAAACGCATAAAACGAAAACATGCCCAATGTTATGAATTCGGACAATAGACTGTCATATGAACAAGACACCTCGTATGTGACTGAGAAAATAACAATACGGTTTAGTACAGAACAGGTCAGATATATAAGCGATATTATTTTTACTACTACAAGCAGGCCTGAAACCAAGCTTTTACATCCGTAACTTACAAGTACTAGTCTGCAACAGAGAAACTATGGGCCAAATGATTAGATTGTTTTCCTTCCAAAACGGAGCTGAGCTAGCAATACACATATTTTTCGAAGTGCAACATGACATATTTTCTTCGCCGCATAAAGGACCAACACGTGACTTCCTTTATAACTTTCAGTGATATGTTCATGTGTCATGAAACGTTTGTGTGTTTAATACGTTACACCTATTATAGTCAGTTATAACATTGTCAGTTAATCATATACTATTTTACAGAACATTATACAGAAAACAACACAAAAATAGCTGGATGCAATAATTAAGTATAGTCAACGTTTTTCTTCATCATTGAATATACATCCAAACAGTTGTTCTTATTATTTGATGTTGGCAGCCAAATTGCAATAAATCAAAATTTTTAAAATGTTTATGTTTAAACACATGTTGTATTTAAGATGAACAGACATGTTAATTTACTGCAGAACGTTGATGTGAATGTGAACTATTTAGGTTATTATGTGTTACTGATAAACAAACATACTGTTGTTTGATCAGTTTATTTTTCTGACATTAGAATGAAATACTTATACCAAACATGTTGTATTTACTTCATTATATGTATTATCTTTATGTTTATGTTAACAGTTCCCGCACACATTCGCTTAAATGTAATATAACATTCTTTTGTATAATCCACTTTTGTCGTCAATGATACATTTATATCACCCGAGAAAGATATATTTTGACATTTCAACCTTTTTGACACGTGACCAAGCAAAAGTGAATGTCAGGCTATGTGACTGCGCTGACATTTTGAATATCATATAAGGGCAAGTAATTGCGTCAGTTTTTAGCCACATTATGAAAAGATTGCCTCCCTTTTCGTGACGTCATATAGTCGTGACGTCACTATTCAGTTTGGAAACACGCGACTCTCTTCAAAGTTAACTGTCGGAAAAACAGCTTGCAAGTATTTCTAAAAATGAAAGAAGATTTAGGCAACTTTAATCTTGATGGGCAGAATTAAGCATGTGTTTACTTTTTTTACTTACTTGTGTTCGATATAATAAAATAAATATCATATGGCAGCGTGTGTGACATTGATATTGTCAACCCTCGAAACAGAATGTCACCACTTGGCATTCGCGTATGGTGACATTCTGCCTTCGGGTTTATGATATTTATATAATATACATTCTTTACAATCATAAATTATGACCACATATGCCGAATATCGTATTTAAAGAAAGTGTTTGTTTATCGTGCTTTTACGTGTTTGTTTAACCCACAAACACACACATAACGGGGTAGCTTAAAATTCAAATACGGTGCATGTGTTTACATTTATTAAGTGTATGAACCAATGATGACTCATCACGATTTCTCAGCTGTGTTTTAAAGCGACGAAGTACTGTTTGCAAATATTGCACTCTCATCGTTTCATTGAATGGTTTTGACTGTCTGTCATGTCCGATGCATAAAATCTTGTTTTTTTCTGAGATGATGTACAGTATAAAAGACTAACACGTGGTACGCGTAAGATAAAATTTGTATGAGATTATTTTAAAATTTAGCCAGATGTTTAGTTGCCTCAATTCATTTCTATATTTAGCTTAAGAAGCCATAATTTGTAGTGAACCCGAACCATCTGAGCAATTTGGTAAATGACCACACCAAGAACATTTCGGGGGGGGGGGGGTGTTACAAGAAATGTTTTTTTTTTATGAGATTGTTATTGAATGAGAACAAGTAGATAACCACCCAAGGCACACATGTGTAGGATTATTTTCAGATATAAACACTGCTTACAGTATTCTCCCCTCTTTGGGGAATTATCACTACAAGGGACAGATATCACTTGACCATTATGGTTTTAAAAAAGAAATCACTTTATATTATACACAAGTGAAGAATATTGTATGTTTATTTGTTTTAACGGTTATTTATTGCAAATAACAGATACACAATTAATTAATAAACTCGTATAGGGATACTGTCTGGCACTTTGCTTTTCAAAATGACCATGACAGGAGCATTTGCTCGTGCATTGCAGGCTGTTTTACGTTATGGAACAATATTTCGTGTCTTTTGCTATTATATAGGTCTCTTGTGCAGAGAAGTCGAACCATCTGCGCATGTTTGGTAGTGTAAAATGCAGGAAACTTTGTGTCATGTTTTATCAATATTAACCAAAATTATTGAAAATATGACAGGGATAAGAAAAAATCGTGAAATTATATATTTAGCTCTAGCGGCTAGTTTGTATATTGGACCGGATCCATTTGAATAACTTTGGTAAAGAACCCCAAACGGAACATTTGTATGAAATTATGTGAAGTATAGCCACAGGTTAAGAACACAATGACGTTCAGACATTTTTCTTTTTCAGCACTTGCTTCCATATTATGCATTGAAGAGGAACCATCTACGCACGTTAGGTAAAATACCATCCAAGGAACATTTAATTTAAAGTTTCATCTTGACTGACCACAAATTGTTGAAAATTGACAGGAATACGAAAGTTTAATGCAAATTGGTAACGGCACACGACCGCCGCTACGCCTGTCCGCCTGGTTTTTTGCCAATCTATAACCCAATATTTTCATTTAAAACTCTAGATTGCATACACAAAAATCCATGCAACATTTATACGTCCTGTGTGTTTCAGGTGGTGAGCATAACCCTACTGCCAATTGACATTCGACAAGTAACAATTCGGCAAAGTTATAAGAAATGTTACTACACACGGTGGTACGGATAATTTCTACACGACAGTTGTAAAGATTTCGAGCAGAATACATAACATACAATTCACGTTAGTGTTCTTTCTTGGCATCAAACTATGGTCTTGTTAAGTTCGTTTATTTTTTAAGTCTTGAATTGCCTAACGTCCATATAATTATTATCACGTTTATATATAACGTTAAAAAAATAAACACAAAATATGATATGTATGTATATGTGTTGGATAGTATTGTGATGTGTTTGTTTGTTTTTGGATGTGCCGATGCATTATTCGGTGAAGGAGCGGATAGAGCTCGATAAACAGTTTTAATTTCTGAGGTAGTTGTTAATTTTTAAACTTTTATTATTATGAAAACAAATTCAGTTGTGCATTTTCTTGTTTTTCAACATTGTTGATATTGGTAGTGATCATTTTATCGGCATGATTTTCAAGTTAAAATGTTAGTGCATTAAAATAATGATGCGTTCTAAGATTCATGTACAATCATATGCTGGGATGTATGTAAAAGATACAAGCAATACACATCACCAGCCGCAATATAAATCTCAGTTTAAATCATACGAGGTAATGTATGTTTTAAAACTAATTTGAATGCTTGTCAGATTAAGTACCAGACCTTAAAGCGACTATGTCAACGAAACATTGGCTTTCTTTTGCACTAAAAATGCTATTATATGATAGAAATGAGCTCTACTAATACATTTGGATTAAATAAATAATACATATCATAATACACAATGAGATGCATTCAAGATGCATTCAAGATTGAAAAAATTAAACTCCAAGTGGACATTGAACTCACGACTTAGGAGCCATACGAAGAAATAACACTACACAGCGCTTTAACCAACTGCGCTATTCTGCTTGATAATGAATCGTGTGTGAACTATGGTTATGCATAATACTCACGATTCTGACGTCAAAATGTAAACATGGAAAGGGCCAAACAAATACGAACTTTAATATAAATTTATTTATTTTTATCTCAGAATGCATTCACTATTTTCCCAGTATAAATACTTAGTTTTAACGGTCATTATGTGCCAGTATTAATATCCTAATTTCAGATTGGCTTAAGAAAGTGCACCCATTGGGTCCTTTTCCATTCCATAGTCTCTTTAAAAGTGAAGAAGCATAAGCACAGCACAATACTCAAGGGGGACGCTGTGCTTTACAACATAGTACATATTCCGTCCATGGTCGATTTCCATTTACAGACGTTCCGCTTTTTAAGTGAGTAAATTCCAATATAATGCGATGTATCGACTGCGTCCGTGTTAAAATAGCAAATACATGTATGTAAATTTATAACAGTTTGTTGTAAAATACATCCACAATATAATAACAAATTGTGTTGTTAACTAGAACAACAATAGCTGCTTGAACAAAAGTCCACTTTATTTCAGAAAGTACAAAATAGTGATTTCGGCGAGCAAATTATTTCAAATATTCTGTATTTTGTCTGTATATGATTTGTAAATTGTCCTCAAACGCATCAACATAACACGAGTCACTATTGTCGTTTCTTATGTTTCTTATGTTTTCAGTGGGACTGGCATTATTTTACACCCGGTTACCCGGTCACTAACTGTCAAAAATAATTGAGCAGGTAAATATGTGTACAGGTATGATTTCAAATATTGGAAAATTGCGAACTACTATTTGTTGTCACAGATTCCAAACATAAATGTTTCTTACATATAAAAAAAGCAAAAACACTTAAGAACATAAATAGATAATACAATAGTGTCGTTTATGAATAAACATCAACTGAAGTGGTTAAAATTATAAAGCGTATGAAACGCTTTTATTCGATATTCTTACAACGCTGCCTAAATGTACATATATTGTTCGTTTTATCTGAACTGTCAAAGCTTGAATAATTTCATAGTGGTTGAATGCGTTATTTATATATTCGGGGTCAGCATTCTTGATTTTCCGATAGCATGTTTCGGGTATCGTGGTAGAAAATACTACCTATGATATTTAAAGCAGGATTTTCAATATAGCAGTAATTTCTACCGATAACATATTGGAGAGCGAAAGCTTAATAAGTGGTATATTGATTGTCACGCATTTGCTGGTTCGAGTGCCGTCAAAGGTAATATTTTAAATGTTAAATTGCAGGTTATTAATAACATTAGATTTTATATTTAATGATATGTTTTGTCAGTTTCTGTTCTCTGTTTTCTATGTTTGTTTTTGATTATTTGATTATTTGTAATGTTCATTAACATAAATAATTCATAACATAAAAATTTAAAAGAATAATAATTATTATTATTATTAATTGAATTTGTCGATAATAAGCATAAAAACATTACAAATGTAAATTAAAGAATAATACCCGTCAATGGGGAATAAACCTGCGCGTTTCTTTACTTGAAATACAATGTATTAGCTCCCCTTTGTATAAGTGGTTTTGCGAGAATTATATTACATACTATGTCAAATTTTCTTCACGCAATTGTAGCATGTTTATGAGATTGCCAACTGATAGCATATCGCCTGACTTGAAACCACCTAAACATGTAGCTTACTATGTCCAGGCCTCGATATTTGTGCAAAACAAACCGTACTTTAAAGACTCCAAATCCGCGTTGGGTAAACAATATTTTTCTTTTTGCAATGTTAACAATTGAATAAAACAACATTACGCGGTGTATCCTTTACACACAACAATAAATTTAAAAAGTTTTCTTAATCTGAGAATCATATGTAACCATTTAAACTGTTTATAAATAAAGAGTATGTTTACATATTCAGGTATTTTTCAAATAAATCAAGGTTTAAATTCGGAAGCAAGGCCATTCATAATATCAACCAATATCCAGTAACACTTTCAGAAAATGTAAACTACATATAACTCATGTTCTATGGTTTAGGTAGACGTGGTGAACTAAGTTGTTTTCAATATTCTTCAATTCAAAATATATTTAGATTGTTCTTATTTTTCAAAAAAAAAAAAAAGTGCCTTTACTATTGCGTACGTGGGTGTTTGCGTCAATACACTCTTTGTTAATAAAACCAGGTGCACGCATCATATCTACACATTGTACCTGTGCAACCTGATATCACCATATTTCAAAATGCCACTTCTAATATTACTATTTAACTATATAGTTAATGTACATATGTATTTCTTTGTATTATGTTGTTAATGGAATATAACTATTTCAGTTATAATGCTCGTGTACAATGTCCGACTTTTCACCATTCCGAATATGCATTGCAATGGCAATAATAAGACAAACACACATTACAAAATGTAGTTATCACTTCGTATAAATATTATGAAATACAACCGGTGTGTGTCATCATAAATAGCCATGACTACTTTATTGTACATGTATGTTTTGTTTGACTCACTTTGTACCTTACAACTTGCTTACAACAAGTTCAGTAATAAGCAATTACAAATATAATTTTAGTTACTAATATGGTAAATATCTATGTAAAAGATGCTGATTCTGATGTTATTACTACAACAACAATAACAACAACAACTACTACTACTACTACTACTACTACTACTACTACTACTACTACTACTACTACTACTAATAATAATAATAATAATAATAATAATAATAATAATAATAATAATAACAACAACAAAAATAATAATAATAATAATAATAATAATTTAGCTACTACTACTACTACTACTAAACGATGTAAAATATTCTGATTCTGCTGTTATTACTACTACTACTACAACAACTACTACTACTAATAATAATAATAATATTAATTATAATAATTTATAATAATGATAATACTAATAAAAACTATAATAATAATAATAGAAATAATAATAATAGTAATAGAAGTATTATTAGCACTCGATTAGCATGAACTCTATGCGACGCGTTTGAGTTATTTCTTATATTTACACTCGGATTTGTTTGTGCAAGTGTTTCGTCGCGTGTTTATTGACACCAAACCAGCATTTTAAAGTCAACACACATAAATTGATATATTCGATTCCACTTCGGAAACTTATTATATTCATCGTAACATATTTGTTATGTATAAATGAATAGAGAGGGTCAGTTTCAGGTTGATGTGTCCGAGCTATATAAACATGTTAGGTGATATGAACCGAGGTATGTCAGCTGATGTCAGTAAAACATATATACAGCAGAGAACACATGTTGGCTGATTAAACAATGAGTCAAATAATGTTCCAGTACGACTTGAATGAAAACATTGGACTGGAATACCGAGAACAGTATCTCTCTCTCAAATACTAATCTCTAAATAAAAGCAGTATTTGCCATTTAAATATCTGCTTATACCTGACATGTCACGTCCTTAAGCCAAAATGTATACGAGGACAATCGTCAGTCACAACCACAAGTCTTGATAATGTTTATTGCTAATGTAAGATATTCCATATATGACTGGGTTAAAACATACTCGCTATTAGAAAAAGCAATAACAACCAATCCATTAAAGCCGCAGAACAGGTGAACATCTCTAAATTTATTCTCTACATGCACAATAAAACGGTTAATTTGTTGTATGTCTTAGTAATTGTTTACTTGAGTATATAACCTACGTCAGAAACATTCGATTTGCTGAATACTGTGTATTGCAAACACACGTTTTCTCCAAGTAAAACAGTTTACAAACACTATCTTTATTTACTACTAAATTGTGTGGCGATGCGGATTAAATCCGACTACTCACCATTATACGACCATTTCTACATAAAACACGAGGAACGTTGGCTAGTTTCGTAGTGTTGAAATGGTCAACAACAAATTGAACTTCAAATTGTTCAAATTCCATTTATTTTATGAAAATGTGTGTATGTTTTTAGCTCATACAAGTAATGCATTATTGTATGTGTTTGTTATCCTAGCATACACGTTTTTAATGTTTAGGTTAACGTTTAACATCTGGTAATCGTTTATCATTATATGTGCATTCAGCATGCGTTGTCTTTAATGATTTTAAATAGTTTATTGAATAATTTACCTGAATTAATACTTAAAAACCTCATAATTTCGATAATCGGCAGTTGATGACGAATCCGACCTACCAAGACTTGCACATGTGAGACACAACGAAAATATTAACATTTCAGATCTACGTTTTTAGAATATAAGTTTATGAATACAGTCAATACAGTGAATAAGATCTGCATTTCTTAGGGTTACAGTTTAAGAATATCAATGTATAACATCAAATGTAAAAATAAGGTGCATCTACTATAAACAATAATAAATCTAATTAATAAACAACGACAAGTGCATTCAACGAGGTAACTGATAACATTATGTGAACACGAATCAGAGTCTACCTGGTTTTTCTATGGTGATATATCACTTTGACTAAGATGTAATAAAATTATCCAGTAAACTCATATGGAGCCTTTATATCGGACATATGTTTCTACATTGAACTATGGCAAACTATGATTACAACGAAAACATGTTCAAGAATTTGAATTACAATAAATATATGAGACGCGTCGTGGCAAAATCGGTTTTAATGCATGTGCGTAAAGTGTCGTCCCGGATTAGCCAATGCAGTCCGCACAGGATAATCCAGGACGGCACTTTCCGCTTTTATGGCATTGTCTGTTTCAAGGAAGACTCTTCTAAACATTAATCTAATGAAGGCGGAAAGTGCCGACTGCACAGGCTCATCCGGGACGACACTTTACCCACGTGTATTAAGTCCGGTTTTTCCTACGACATGCCTATGGCTATGGAAGCCGTTATGATATAAACTGCCGATCTGAGGAATGAATCACAGAAGGTCAGGCGCAGCAAGTGTCAACGTCACCATGAACACTGACTTAGAGGCAGTTATACTTCTTCATCAGAAGGCTATGAGAGTGTATGAAGTGCTAAGTTTTTATAAACTTAACGTGGATCTAGCCATAAGGCGCAAGTGAAGAAGGAAGCTCCAGTGGTGAGTCCAACCTCCATCCCCAGCTCCGAGATGAGAGAGGCAACTACAATACCCTCATAGACGAGCTCAAAATCCATGACAGGGCATGGTTAAAAAACTACAACAGGCTGTCTAAAAAAATGCTTGTTGAATTGCTCGAGTAGCAGACTACTTGCATCTAGGGGGCAGGAAATCAAGTTCAGTTTGGCCATTCCTGTTGGTCTCGATTTCGCCATTTTTCTCAGATATATGGCGACCGATGCCTCTTTTCATAGGTTTCCCCAATATCTTGAGTCTGGCCTTTTGTCTTGGTTTTTCATTGGTCTTTCAAGGGAGGAATAATCCAAAACGATGCATATATGAAATTATTAATAAAATCTTTAACTTGACGATAGTACCGACAGAAATGATAATACATGATTTCAATTATCCGAATAGTTTTTTTCTGTCTTATAACATTGAAACAAATACATTTATCTGTCTAAACAAATGTATATAAATCTATACTGAATGTTGTCCAATTTTTACATGGATATATTATACAATTTTTGTGCTATAGTAAACGTACTGATTTTAATCCAGAAAATGGCGTCGGTGTTGTATCATCGGTTAAAAAACGGAGTTTGATGAGCATGAGAGAGGTCTCGGTATAAATAGGCGCCAAATGTCCAGATATGGAGTGCACTTGCACCGATGTATCGAAATCTTTCAACAAACAATCGCAATCATAGCGCAGGGTGGAGCAGACCTATCACGTACAGGCGACTACTGGCGCGAAACATTGGCGACAGTAGGAACAGTTTGAATCAACCTACGCCTTTTGGCGCGCTATATCGCACAGATGGTAAACTTTTGCGCAAACCCGCGGCAGAGGTTAGGCTGATGGATAGTTCGACGCCAGTGCACTCCATTTGCAACCAAAAGGCGACACACTTAACAAGATTGGCAACAAATTACACTTAGTTGGCCCCAGTTGGTTCCAAACCTCTCATGACAAGCGATGAATTTGACGCCGTACACATTTTAAAAATTTATAAACATTGAGGGCGTCAAATCAGTGTTTAGAACCGGTTCGTACCATTTGGGTTTAATTGGTGGTCAATTTACGTCCAAACGAGTCAACGACCTCGTACTTGGCGATAGTATGCGACAAAAAGTAAAATGAAACTAACGCCTTCTCGCGCGATTATGTCGCGGCTCTAGTGGACGACTCCTAGCTTTATAAAATATTCATAAAACAGCTGTGACTTTTCCAAAAGTTTCCAATTACACGAACTTATGGATTTAAACATTATATATAAACATCCTCCTTTGTCTGCCATGTTAAAACTCTATATCTGTTGAAATAAATCTCCTTATAATCGGATTATCAACTTTGCCAAAATCAATACCGAGTTGCTGTGGACGGGATTGAAACCCAAATGTGGGTACGTAATGTAACTTCCTGAAATGTTATACAAGCATCTTTTGAATAATGTGTAATCGGAGATAGTGTATGTAAATAGTATACCAGTTTATACCTTAAAACATTTCGTTACCATGGACACCGTTTTAAAGTGATCGAGTGAAACCCAACCGTGTAATAATGTCCGCGATTTAAACGCGCATTTCTTATATTAGCAAGTTGTTCTGCTATTGTTATTTACACCACATATTTAATGCATAGCAAAGTATTCATTTACTTCGTTTAGAAGTTTTCTTCTTCTGTAAGTTATTTTTTAAGATACATAGCGATTTTGTTTTCATTATGTTTTTAAATATTTGTTCGTGTAGAAGAATCAGGTCTAATTTAATTGATTGAATAATACAGAAGCGAGTGGCGCAACTTTAAATACATCGCAGAACCGGCTCCTTGTCAGCGAATGCGCGAAAACGATAACATAATAACATGGTATATGTCAGTTATGGTGGTTATGATGTACATATTATAAAAACTTTTATTTCTAAATATTTAATATAAGATTTCGGAGGCATTAACGAGTGGGCATAGAAAATACCAAGGAAAAATAGTATATACATTTCGAGAACGGGCGAGTTGAAGACGAAAATCGTGTCCATTCACTTACTTCTTTACATAATGTAGTTTACACGCGTACTTCATATTAAATAGCTTAGTTTCCAAGAATATAAATCGATATACAGCATTCTAGCAGTATTAAACCTCAAATTGTATGAGGTAGTGCAGTCAGGCACCATTTCCCAGCGAGTTAATATTTGTTCGGCACTGGTCAGCACATTGACATTTCTACGAAATTAGGAGTTTGCCACACTATCATTATACAATCCATATTATGAATGTTGTTTCAAATTATAGTTATCGAGATACATGATGTCCGTCTGTACGTTTAAACATGAAAAAAACCCATAGCTGACTACATTCAGACATATCCATTTACAATTATGTGTTTTATTTATGTATTAGTATACGCCAGTTTGATGGCAATTTTTTTGATAATATAATTTGTGATATACTTGCATTGTTTTAATGTTCAATTTATTCAGCTATATTGTGTTGGTATTTGTACAATTGTAGTGGTCTCTTTTCAAGGTAAATGCCATTATATATAACTCACACACACATGCTAATCAGTTGTCTAGTTAAACATGCTATGCACTCTCCATCGAAAGAAACGAACGGACGGACGAACGTAATCGCTAGAAGACAAACTATTGTGGAGGATATGTTTGTATACTTAATTTATAAGTCAAGTGATGCCTACGATGTGTCGAATACGTACGTTTCGTAATATTCGATTTCAATTACCAGTGGTGCCGGGGAAAATAAAAAATCGCGGGACAACGTTTTGTACACCACAGCACTATATCACGTTATTTATTTCGTTTGAATTCATAAAGCAGTCTGTGATTTCTAACATAACATTAAACACGAACAAACATTTGCCGATTAAGATATGTGCAAACTTAACTATGCATTGAGATACACGTTGTTTAAACTCTTAAGAAGTCATTGTTAATCAATGTTAATAGTTAAGTGAAATTAGACCCTAACTCGCATTTACTCGATAACTATAAATGTTTCTCATGTGGTATCTTCTGTTGAAACTCAAAATATTGATATCTAATACTAGACTTTGCAAGAAGACTTAAATTATGCATCAGGCAAGTATAACCCAGGTGACAACAAGTATCATATGAACCGTCGAAACATAACATTTGATACCCCCATCCCCAAACAATTATCAGTTTACTGTCAACGTAGCGCAGAAAATAGTCCCTTCTATTTAAGCTAAAGGTTTTGTTATTATAAAATTTTTCGCAACATATATTATGTTTTTGGTGAATAGTACACTAACTTAAAAGTAAGCATAAAACGGTTATCTTAAAAATCGAATTTAACAACCATTTTTAGCGTAATAATATCTTACCTGTAAGACGTAAAAAAACACAACGTATGTTACGCAGTTTATTCATGGCCTGTTTTGAAATTGGTATATGTCATGTAATTAGATTCTTAGAGTGTTTTTCAACATAGTGATAAGTGAGAAAAATCTGTGATAATGGATTAGATTGAAATATTAAAGTTTTAAAGCAGGTACGGGATATTAACTTCATGTTAATCGAGAAATGACAATAACGAACTTAATTTCAAACCTATTCATTCGCACAAAGAAATAAACTGTGTTTCCCAAAATGATTTTGGGGTCATATTAATGATGAAAGTTTAGCTATCTATAATTAGTATATACACATTTTTTTTGAAAATAACCTTGTGTACGTGACTTTCTTATCTATCGTTGTTGTTTTTTATCGGCTTCCATCGTTACACACAAGCGAATGTATGCATTTTATTATGCAAATACCAGATGGAATGTTGAAAACTATATATTTTATTGGAACATAATAACAGCGATAAATGTGCCATTGACTAATATTGTTATCGTTGTAAAATATTGTTAAAAAGAAAACATGTTCACGATATAAGATCAGAGAAAATGATCGAAACAGAAATACAAGTTTTGTGTTTGGCACAAGCGCAAATATTACCAGCCGTCGCTTATTTTATAAATTGCATTTGACATTTAAAACAAAATGTGTACCTCAGAACGATCGTTAAAACTGGATTAATCGCATTGTTTTATAAACATGGTGTTTGTTTTCCTACATATTTTCTGGTGAGTAATATTTTCATAGATCCATGGAGACTTCGTACCAGTGACAATTCGTACCATAGGGCTAAATGTTGTCCATGTATGGACAAATGTTGATTCTTTATTCAAAATTCTGGACACCATCATTAAAACACATAACATGTTAAAGCGAAACACTGTAAAAGTGTGTAAATTGCTAAACGGGTTTGCTGCCGTGTTATTATTATATATACACACTACTAGAGATTAGTTAGTATTTATTTATTTATTTATTATGAAACATGTATAAACTTTATTTTCAATAATAATACAGGATGCTAGGCCCGATTGCCTTCCTCCTCGATATGTATGTTCAAGTAAAATATAGGTCATGTGCGGTCATAAACTGGGACACTTACTGAACGTATAACGTTTCACGGTCTAAAACCAAATGTTTCCGTGACTGGTTGAAACTGGTCGAAGTATGTTGTCCTCCGGGGAATTTCAAATTCGTTACAGTGACCTTGCACACTGAGGATTAGTCACTTCCCAAACAAAATTCGTGCGACCATAGTATCTGTCACATGGCTATAACACTGACGCAATCACATATATTTTATTTCAATACAGGTCAGAAGTAGTCACTGACCTTCTCCATGGTAAATCTTGCTCATGTAGTAATTGTCATAAAAGTGATAAGCACCCAGTGCACAGGGTCTTGTTTTGAAATTGTGCTTCACTTTGGAGGGGGTGGTATAGCAATTCTGGACTTGCTGTGGATGACTAAGAGGATCGGTTGCGTCACTATTATCAACACATTGTGAAGGCTGGAGATACAGATTTATTGTTTAATTAAATATTTTTTCTCTTGTAAATGTCATTAATTGCACTAATAGTATTTGTTTCATAAGAAGATATTAATGTTGCAAAATCCCTATTAAGACAAAGTAAGACATAGTTCTAATAATTTGGAAATGTTTGGTCAGGTATTATAAATTAAATTTAGATAAATAGTATAGAGGGGGTTTCTCACTAAATACTTAATAGTGTATGTTCTTGATAGCCACATTAACATATCACTTACTGATACGTCACAGCACTATACAGTAATAATTTAAATAAGTAGTAGTGATATAAATTAAATTAATATGAATACTTATTTAATGGTAATATCATTCTTATTATATACATATACATATACGAACATTAGTACAGTCTATAGATAAACCAGCAATACAAACGTATGCACCTCCATGATTATCGTTTACATATAAAACTAACAATATTGTCGAAAAAAACTCACAAGATCTTGAAAAAATATATGTATGTAAAGTGTAGATAAAGAATACTCCATTCGTTTGGTAACACATTTTTTAGCAACCGTCAGTATACCATAAAGACAACACATTAAGGAGACTTCATGTCAATGCAGCCAACGTACACAAATAAGTTTATAATATATGATCGCCATTATACATAGTGCTATAGTCGCATTATGCATTACACCTTTCAGACCATTTATAATAATAATAATAATAATAAAACAAAAACAAATACAATTTCAATATATTTTGTTCAGGTTTGATGATTTATCTTATGTTAGCATTGAATTTATAAAACAATATCCACAGTTAAGCCTAATATGCTGTATTTCGAATTTGAACATTCCCATTCTCCTTATAGAAATCCTTAATGCAAAATATCGGACCGGCTCGTGGTAAAAAGTATGACATCTGATTACAGGAACAAATATATCATATAATAACACTTAATATAGCACCGTGCATCTTACCTTCCCATGTTGTATCTTCGTATACCTGGGTGAAATGAAGTTCAGTCCTGTCCTGTTATGTTCTTACGGAACCTTCCAGTTGTCATTTATGGTGGACCTATGTGGGTACAGTTTGTAATTTCAAACCATCTGCCAGTTCTGTTAACACAGTGTATAACCGTACAATGATATAAACCGGATGTTGGTGACCTGTACACCGATGATCAGTTAGTTGCTTACAGCAGGAAACACAATGTTTTATATTATATTTTACGTTGAGGCTGAGTATAACGGAATTTAAACGTGTATGTTAATTATATGTAGGACAATAATCAAAAATGCATTTGCTGCATACTTTGTATTTACGTTCATTTTCATGATGCGATCACAATTTTATTGACGTATGCGTTGCTGTTTTCGTAGGTTTCATTCAGAGAACCGTCATTGATCGACATACGTAAAACTTTTAGAAACCGCAATTTAATATACTAACGTATCATTTTTCTTGCAGATATTACTATTTTACATAAAGTATGCGTCAAAGTATCTATTCCTAACTATATCGGCTTACCTGTCTTTCCTGCTGGTAGTTACTGTCTATCTATTCCTAACTATATGTCTGACATTCTTTTCTGCTGTTTTTTCTGTTTATCTCGAAGTAACTGGTTCAGCCTATCTCTATGTTCTGCTAACTGATTATGCCTGTCGCTTCCTAACTGTATCTGCATGCTTGTCTCTTCTGATGTTTGTTCCTGACTATCGCTTAATAACTGTATACGCATGATTGTCTGTTCTGCTTTTTATTTCAGCCTGTATATGCCTTATTTTATCTGCTAGTTAGGCTTTTCAAGTTGTTTGTTCCGGCCTACCTGTTCCCTAATTATATCTACCTGCCTGCGAGTCCTGCTTATATCTACATGAATGTCTGTTCCTAACAGCTAGTTAATTTCTCTATATATGTGCCATTTTGTTTGTCGGCTCTTGCCTTGTTGTTCCTGCCCGTCATTTGCTATATGTCTGTTCCTGTCTGTCTGTACCTGTCTGTGTCCTCATGTGCCTACCAGTGTCTGCCTGTGTCTACCTGTGAACAAATTTCCCTCATTTGCTAGCATGTGCCTACCTAAATCTGCCTGTGCCTAACTGTACCTACCTGTGTCTGCCTGTGCCCACCTGTTCCTACCTGTGCCTACTTTTGTCTGCTAGTGCTTGCGTCTGCCTGTTTGTGACTGCCTGTGCATGATTTTGCCTTCATGTAGCCCCCCCCCCCTGTAGTTACCTGTGCATGTCTGTGACTGCCTGATTCTGCTTGGGACTGCTTGTGTCTGGCTGTGACTGCATCGGGCTGCCTTGATCGTCATGTAAGTGCCTATGTCTTGTGTGTGTGTGACTGCGACTGCCTATGTCAGGTCGTGACAGACTTAGTCTGCCTGTGAATATGTGACTACCTGTAACTGCCTGATTTTGTCCGTATCTGCCTGTTTATGTCTGAATCTATCCGTGTTTGCCTGTACCTGTCTGTACCTGGGAAAATCGTTGACTGCCTCTACCGCCCAGTACCTTCCTGTGCCACACTGTGTCTCACTGTGCCATGCACATAACTGCCTAAGTATGCCTGTATCTGTCTGGACATGCCTGTGTTGGACTTACCTTAGCTGTCCGTTCCTGCTTGTATCTGAATTTGACTGTATGTGACGACATGTCACTGACTGCACCTGTACCTGCATAGGACTGTATTTGATTTGCTGTGCCTATCTGTGTCTGCGCGTGTCTGTCTGTGTCTGTGTTTGCATGTGCCTGCCTAAGCCATCTGCCTGTTTGTCTGTCTGTATGTCTGTCTGACTGTCTGTGTGTCTGTCTTTCTGACTGTCCTTTTATTGAAATCTGAAAATTAATGTGTGTGCAAAAATATACGCACATATGGTCATATGCGCTCTTCATGCAAATGTTAATACAAAACACTTAACAATAGATCTAGACGCATTTATTACAAACGCAGCTGAATGATTAATTATATAATGCCAAATCCTTTGCCATGTGCGGTTTAGCTGTAGATTTGAGAGAAACTGGAATTAAACGTGACGAATAGTTAAGTTTACATGTCTTAGTTGAGAAGGTCACAGTGGTGCTATACATATGGTGACCCCCTTTCGATCGGGAGTTTGATCCATATTCGGGAGTGTTCGAGTGATCTTTCTCAAAGACAACGAGTACTGGTTATACCCAGAAAAGGGACCTGATTTTGTTACAATGAGCTTTTAGACACAATAAGGATTAAACGCTCTCAACGACATTCCATGATGGTACATGTACAATGAGTCTGCATGTTGTCATTTATTATTAGTAGGGATGGCAACGAATACCAAAATTGATAATCGAATATTCGATTGATAGAGTATTCGAATATTCGAATATTCGATCGTCGGATGCAGTAATTATTATTATGGTAATGTTAAAAAAAGACTTAATTGTGTGATATGTAGTTACTGCAAACGTACGGCTAGAAAACCGCGGCCAATACACAGACAAAGCGCTACATATTAGAACAATGTTTTGTATTACATTTAAGAAAGGTCTAGCCCTCGATTAATCTCATGCTTTGTTGACAACAATTACACTATGCTGCCTGTGCCCACGACTTTCAAACATGTTTTCAGAGTACCACAAACCATCGGATATAGCTAGGGACGACATGTGTTATTTCAGAGCACAAGTACTCAGTAATTCCAATTAGCATCCATGTTTTAATCTCCTACTGTGTTCCATATAACGATATTAACATGCAGTAAAAACAAACTGTCATCTACTTAACAAGAGGGTGCTAGGTCGACTTTGACACCTAACCTGCGTACTCGAAAAGCAAGGGCGACATGAATGCTTGATATTTAGAGGCTAACCGTAACCCATATTGTATTTTGTATGCAAATTAAAATTTATGCAATCGGACATTTAAGTATTCGAATATCTAAAACAAATTCGATTATTTGTTCATTATTCGAATATTCGGATTTCCGTTGCCATCCCTTATTATTAGAATTCCAAACCGATATTGTGTTCAGTATGTTAATACTTTACTATCTCCTTTAACTGCATACAATACATCTGTGTTATTTTTCCATACGTATATAACATTCACGATTGTCGTCAAATTATGGCCATAAATGTTCAATGACTTCGGATTGAGTTACATAGTTTGACGAAACAATGAATAAACTAATATATGATCAGCCGCATCGACAAAAGCTTTTGAATAATACAATTATGTGTTTGATAAACAACCATGGCCCCGGTGGGTGCTATATAGCCCATTCCTAATTCGAATTAGGTCAAGGTCAAATTGAAGTTGGGTGATATGGGCGGATCAGGAATGGTCATAAGCAACAACTGTGTAAGTATTCAAGTGTTGTAGTAAGCGGTGTTGGTACTAGACGAAACGGTAAACTCTCCGTAACCTTGTCACGGACGGACGGAAGGACGGACGGACTGACAGGGCAATCACTATATGCCTCCCGCATCAAGATTCCGGGGGCATAGAAACAAAGCATGGTACGCATATTAGGAAATTATTTTCAACCTCGATTAACATAATTTGGTTATTCGCAATGGTTGGTAATTATGTTTGCAGTCGGAAATCATCTATACCAACGTAGACGTTTTTGTAAAATCGCTATAGTGTGGTTTGTTAATGATATTATTACTATATTATAAGTTCGCAAGTATACTTACTTATATTTGAATAGCTATACCATTTCTAAACAAATAAACGTTTTTTTGGAGTTGCCTGGTTCTTAACATTTAAGAACTGTAAGATTTCTTTGAATCGTCAAAATAGCACTAGATACTTTTATATAAACATATAAACATTCGCAAGTGGTTTGTCGTACAAACATGGTGATTCATTGTTTCATAATTTATTTATTTTACTTTACGTGACCTTCGTAGACTGAATTAACTAGTACGAGTTTGTGGAGCATCGAAAGCATTTTGATTGAGACACTGCTTCATTAAAACGTTTAACGTGAAATCCACAAGAACTAGTGTTACTATTGCATTAGATTTATTCCGATAATATGATATGTTTGATAGTCCATGATTTCTGTAAGATTAGTAGGATCCTATATCGCCCCAACCCTCCTTGACGTTTTTATGACAAATACTAATATGCTAGTAGAGCTAAAATAATAAACAGAACATAACATTTAGTTTACATGTTTTGCTAATACAACAATCTCTTCTGTAACGAAAAGCAATGGTGATATACTTAAGAATTGATACAAACTTATGTATAAATAATAATTTTGGTATATAACTGTTTAATAATGTGAATGAGAATGAGATAATTGTATGAAATGAACACTGACACACACAAATTTACTTTTGCTTTGTACTTAAAATAGTATACCGGTATATTGGCTAGCGTACCGACTCGTTACGCCATGTTATATTGTTCAAGGACATAATCAGAGTAGTCTCCCTTGGAATCAGTTGGCGTAGTCAAATCGGCGCTGTCGTAACATCAACTAAACTGTAATTAAATTGAATTGGTTGTCTTATGTAATTTAAATTGCTATGCTATTAGATTAAGCTTTATCAATTTTACATGTACATGTATTGTGAATAATTCATGACCAAGTGTGATGTTCGGGCCACCGATGATTTACATTGATCGTTACAAGTTGGCGACCCCAGTTGCATTCATATTTATGTTTTGTGGCTGTTACTTGTTAGCTCATCTGAGCACGAAGTGCTCAAGGGTGAGCTATTCTGATCAGTAACCGTCCGTAGTCAGTCGTCGACGTCGTCAACATTTTAACTTTAAACAGCTTTTTATCTGAAACCGCTTTGCGGATTTTAACCAAACATGGCAGGAATGTGTCTGGGATGGTCCTTTAACTAATTCCTTCAATTAATTTCAATTTCTAGAAAACTTTGGTTTCCATGGCAAACAAAAGCTTAAAAAACTGGAAAACTTTTAAAAGCATCTTGTCCGAAGCCACTGGTTGGATTTCAATAGACATTGTAATTATATATTATATGGCTATATTGAAAACTTAAAAAAGTCTCCTTTCCTGAAACCACAGGCTGGATTTTAAAATAATTTCTCAGACATGTTGCTTGCGTGACATTCTACCAAATGTCTTCAAATTATTTTGATACGTTGAAAAACATGGCCGCCTGGGGCGGGCAGTTTTCCCAATATACATGTAGCTATATTGAAAACTTTAAAGATCTTCTTGTCCGAAACCACTGGCTGGATTTAAAAAAAAATCACAGAAATGTTCCTTGGGCGACCATCTGCTTCATTTCTGCAAAATTGTTGATTCGTTCAAAAAACATGGCCGCCAGAGTGTGTAACATTTTTCCTAATATATTTGTAGAGAACAATTTGAAAATCTGCTCAGAAACGGCTGGCCGGATTTCTTGATAATTTCACATAAATGTTCATTGGGTGACCTTCTAATCATTTTGATTAGATACAAAGCATGGCCTCCAGGTGGGAGTGGTGGTTTTACTTATGTAGCTAAATATAAAACTTTGAAAATCTTCTCTGAAACCGCTGATCAGATTTCATAACAATTTCACATAAAGGTTGCTTGGGTAACCCTCTACCAAATTTCTTCAAATCATTTTGATTTGTAAAAAACATTACCGCCAGGGGGTGGGGCAGTTGTCCTTTAATGGTTATATAGAACACTTTAAAATTCTTATTTTCATTAACCACAGACCGGAATTGCACACAATTTATTGTTTATTGGTCCTTGGTTGACATCATTTTGAAAAGCTTCTTATCTGAATCCACTTGCTGGATTTTGAAATAATTTCAAAGAAATGTTTCTATTATGTATCGAATTCCTTCAAATTGTTTTGATTCACTAAAACATAGCAGTCAGTGGTCCATTGTTGATGTCCATAGTCACATCTCTGAATACGCTATTAACCGTTTACACGCTATTGTGGTTCATTAAACTCAGGTGAGCGATGCAAGGCCATTTGGCCCTCTTGCTTTGTATTGTGCTGTGTTATATTGGTAATTTGTCACTTGCCTTAAATAAAGAACATTGAGCTGCTAATACAATTATCTTCTGCTAGTTAAGCTTTATAACTGTAGTTACACAATTGCTTTATCTTATATAATAGGATTGCGATTTAACTATTAGCCTTGATTTCGTGTTATATTCTTCAGATAAGAAACACGTGATGGCTGGCTATATACAAAAGCAGATATTAACAGTTCCTAGCGCTTTAGTCTTGCTAAGTGAGTACTGTTTGAACCTTTTTTGAAAGTTGTCATGATGATGAAAATGTGTGCCTGCACACTAGTTTGGATTATTGACTAAAGATTCTCCATGTTTTTATTGAATATAGATTCTTCATATTGTATACAGTGGTCAATTTAAAGCATATATTCGTTTTTATTGAATATAGATTCTTCATATTATATACATTGGTCAATTGATAACGTCATATTCGTCAACCGTTTGGTTGGTTCATACGAAGATATAAGGATTATTTCTTGATTACTATTAGTTTATTTTTGTTTAACTATACTTGATTACTATTAGTTTATTTTTGTTTAACTATACTTGATTACTATTATTTTATTTTTGTCTAACTATACTTTCAGTAAACTGCCTTTACACACACGGTGTAAATATCACGTAGCAGCAAATACCGATATCACTTTCGGAGCGAAGTTGTCCATAGAATGTACAACGGAAGGTTACGGTGTAGTTTTCAAGTTTAAGGACCATAAGTCCACCCATTCAGTCCGGCTAGCAGAAAATGCCAGTTCGGACCCAGGGGTTTTTCCAAGCTAATGGACGCGAGCTTTGTAGGTACATACAATGCGGAGCAAATAAATAACACTTGTATTCTGGAATTACTACATTTCACGGAAGAACAGTGTGGAATATATTTATGCTCAGAGATGTACAATGAAACAGATCATAACAACTTCAGTATGCCATGCAAAGGTAAGGAAAATGACGCATGTAAAGATATCCACAGTGTCACGCAAGTTACAGCAATAAAATATATTGGTTAGTTCCAGATGTTTTTGTAACGGGTCCTGTAATTTCACAATTCCTTATGTTTTTACCTACAATAGGAAGGTCAGCTAACGGATCATGTTGTACAGGTGGTTGTTTAAGTAATTGTGTCCCATTGGTAGCCTAAACTGTGGGTGACTGGTTCCGGTCTCCTTGATGATAATCTTATCTATTTGGGCTAGGTTTCCTAAGTGTCTTTATTTCCAAGATACACGAGAAAGAGAGAGAGAGATCTGTTGCTGACGTGTTATTAGTGTTGCACTTTTGTGGACCAGCAGTTGACTGCCATGGACAGTGACTTCTGTATATTGATTTTTGCCTCATTTTTGGTGGATACTGTTAAGAATTCATGGCTAGCTTGAGGCAATTCTTGATCTGTCTTGAGTGTCTAATATGCTTTCATATGAAATCAGTTTGAAATGTTGATTAAGAAATATAACGCGAACATTATTGCGATTCTAACATGATTTGACATAATGTCTCGCAATTGTAATTAGAAGGATATTTTAGTCCGCTCTTCTCCAAATCTGGACTACATTGTGAGTTGTCTATTGGGTAGTTAAACAACCATAATTTATTTGTTGTCTTTAGAAAAATTTGCGAGTATCATGTTAGAATATATATTATTCACATGAACGTTCCAAGTTACTTCTAACGATGTAAATTGTTCGGAGTGATGTATATATGTGGCAACGCTTATATAGGTGTTTTAATAATACCATTGTTGATCGTGTTAAATAAGTTTACACCTTTTTATTTTAGATTTTTCCAAACGTCAGATAATGATCATGATGAGGATGGTGAAAATGATAATTCAATGTCTCAATTATATTTGTCGAATTATTGTTGATGATTATATCTTACGATGTTTTTCGATGCAAATGCATTAGAAAACAGTGCATTTCAACCTAACCTAGTTTGCATTTTGATGCAGATGGTCCAGAGGATGAACAACCGAGTTTAATGGTGAGCCTGATGTCAGCAGCATTCCCATAGTAATCATCGCGTGCATAATCGTCGCAACTTTGGTTTGCTGCAAGTGCAAGAAAAAAAGACGTACGTTATACTTGTCATGGTAATTATTAGTGTATAGCTGCTGTTTAAATTAATATAATAAATGTTTAAATGATAATAAAGACACTATTTATTTCCGTCGGTGCTTAAAGAGTTGTAAAACCATTCAATTTATTGTTATAAAAAACAATTATACTTTTGAATTATTGAAATCGTCAACTGTATGTAGAAAGTGCGTTTAAAACTGGTTTGCACTTCCCCCAGTAATCTTTTCCCTGAGTTGATCATTATCAATTTGTTATGGTAATGTAATGGGCCAGCAAAAAAAAATACCATCACGAGTCATGTTCACATTTAGATTGTTTTCGAGTCTTACTGTGTCGTATTTCTGTTCAATAATTGCATCAGTCCTCATGTCGATTTTTCACCAGATATTCTACAGTTGTTCTTTGTTATGTGATATTTTAACTATATACATGTATACGACTGTTGAAAGTTGAAATGTATACCAGCATATATTATCTAAAAAATGATCTCATATCATTTTTATATTTTGCCAGTACTGCAAATAACAATTCAACTTGAAATTATGAATTTAGATCAATGCATATTTCTTTTTGTAGACACACAATGAAACAGTTATTTTTTTCTATAATAATACATATCTTTATAATAACAAAACAAAATCCGCAGATAATTGTTTGCTTCCGAGACTATGCCATCCCAGACCTCAGCGATGAAAGTGCATTTGCCACGTCAGTGACAGCGGCACCATTTTATCGTCTTGATTTTAGTTTCAACATATTTATTGCCCAATATATACATGTACAGTACTATATAGAAAGTACAGTACAATGAAGTATAAGTAAAGTGGCAACGAAATTAATACGACAGCTTTAAGATCTTAAAGTCTCTCTCTGGTTGTATTTTGAATGTGTGATTGTTTGTGTTAAAAGGCGTAACTAAAACAATAGTAGAACGTTAGTGATATTACGAGCTGGAAGATAAAATGTGAATATGTAATGGAGAATAAATTAAAAATTAGAAAATATCTTAGTAAAAAGTGAATTGATAGCAATTATTATGAGCTAGGCGTAACTAAAAAGCAACCAGCAACCAAAATTTGCAATAAATGAATTTTATTAAAACAAACATTGCAACAAAACAACTAAATATATAAATATATATTTTACACTGATTGCCTAATACCCAAAATAATCCAGTTCTCTGATCCTGATGTTGTAAAACTGTGTCAAGAGAAGTAAGACTCATTTAGAATGTCTCTGTTTGTAAGTATGAATACTTTGATCTTAAATCCTACACTAGGCTGGCAGTATTCCCACACATATATTCATTAAATCCAATAACACAAGTTGGATTTCTTCTTGAGTAGTAATATTTCACAGACAACGTATTTAATATAAGTGTGACTCGTGGCAATTGTGTTACAACTGAAACTAACCAAACTGTGTTTTAATCCACAACAGGAAGCACTTGTTTGCTCTTAAATGGAATCTACCAGTATTGTATTAAATAAAATATGGCACACGTTCAGCACATTTCATACGCAGTGTGCAGATAAATGTATATATTACAAGAGATCTAGAACTCCTAAACTGTATATTATTCATGTGTTTGTGTATTGAGATTGAATAAATAAATATTTGTTTGTGTCATGTACCCATGCTGAAGTAAAGACGGAAATGTTCTTCCCTGATGATGTATTAATACGTGTTTCTCTCCTTTTGATGTTTTCGGGTTTCATTTATAGACTAATAACTACCGGTATCTCAACACGTACACATTGCCAATGATCTTTTTAAACATTCAGGTCACTCTGGCGGACAAAATGGATTAACAAGTAAAGAAACAACATCATGTAATGCCGTTTATTTGCTGAAGTATTTTAAATATATTCCAACAAAAGCAGCAATAACACGGTGATATAAGGCCTCTAGCCTATATGACAAACAAAAGCACATCAAATATGTCTGCATTGAAACAAGTATTAAATACAATTATGTTATTTTTGCCCACAGGCGGTATAAAACCGAAATATTAGTTTAAAAGTTTGAAAATTGTTTTGCAAGATTGTTTAATATGTGAACGCTGATTCTCCAACTTCTTTTCTTTTTTATGTAGAAACACAATCTGACACATCTAATACCCGCAACACATTATCAATTTATCATAAAATGCTTTCACTTTGTGTATGGAAACTAACTTAGTACAATCGGTTCCGAAATGGCTGTTACCACGCACTGACTTTTAACAGTCGAATAACTATGATTAACTAAAACCAACTGTAAAGTAACAGTCTGATTCACAGAAAGATAATTCCTCAAAAAAGTACATTTATGTCAACAAAATAAATTATGCTGTTATCTACTATTTGCTTTGTAATATTATCTATCGTTGTATGCATCTTTATGTTAAACACATTACACCATATTTATACCAATGAAGCATGTAGTATCAACATTACGTTTTTAAATATAAAACAGGTTTCCATATTACATATAATTTTGAAATTGTCCTTCTTGTCAGTTAATCATTAATGTTTTATTTTATGTCTGTTATACAATTGCTGCGTACGAATGTTCAGTTTGATTCCCCAATTGATATGCCTCCACTCAGTAATAGATTGAGCTGAACTTATAAAAACATTGTTGAGGATATGATACAATGTACAAATAACGAAAACGCTTTGTGTAATATACATACATGCTCTAAATTTAGGGATCAGAGTATGTTTCAACTGTGTAATGTATTAATAGATAATGCATACAAGCATGCAGACCCTTTAATACTAATACATGCTTCTACAAGTTAACATACAAATACGACTTAACCAATATATTAATACTTTGAAATTTCCTATTAGAGAAAACTGAACATGTTTCTGTTCTTCATTTTACGCCATGCTTCAAGTCTTTGGTCTTATACTTAAGCTTATACAAACATCTAACACGATAAGAATCATATAATAGTTTGTTGTCCAATGTTTTCCGCACTCTGTGCTCATGTGATAAAGTGCTTGCATTTGTAACTGGTTAATTTAGTACAACTAGGCAATGAAAACAAAACATTACTTACCACACACAAAGTAACCTGTGCGTGCCTGGTAGCCTCCCTTGATGGATCAGAGGTACTGGCAATGGTTAACTTTTGTATTATTTGTATCGTCGCTGTCTAGACGCCGTCGGGATCCATAATCGGGAAGCATTAATTGTGATCAGTAAAAGTTCTGTCGATGAATGACAAACGCACACAAACACGCACAACACACACGATGTATAAACCAGCCGTGATAAATGTATATATTTATTTATGAAAAATCATTCCCGTTCCACCGGATATTGTCTAGACAACGCCCGACACTGTTCCGAGACCGTTTCGCATTTTATCCGATATACCGAATCTATCCCGACAGAGTCCCGACTATACAAATTCGGCTGAGTCTCCCGAATGTTAAGGGAAAACCTTAACTGTCGGGAGTGCTTGTCCGATCACGCTGAAAGTATTCCGATGATTCCCGATTCTCAGGACAGCGTCCCGAAAGCGTCAAGACAACTCCAGACAGCGTCCCGACAGCGTCCCTATATTCCCGTTGTTTTTATCATTTGTATCGTAGCGTTGTCTGGACGCTGTCGGGAGCCATAATCGGGAATGTTGTGACTGAGGCTTTACTGAAAAAAAAGAAGGTCTGTAGTAATAATGTATCCGACAGCTGGATTTAATTCTTATAATGTACTTGCAATGCAAACAAGTATATTGTATTATTGATACTTTTCTCGTCCAGGAGGATATACAATTAAACATGACTCTGATTTTGATTCCACATAAACATTGAACTTTGAAGATGTTTGTGTTTAAACTACTTTGTGAAACCAACTCCTCATACCAGCATAACATTAATCTCCAAACGGTTGTTTATTTGGGACATACCTCACTTGCAACTAGATTCTGAAAGGAAAACCAGGAAAATAGTCAAATTATTGTGGAAAAACAGCAATAACACTTTCTGTTCAATACAAATTGCTTTACATAAAAAGAATGTATAATTGTGAGGAATAAATCGAATATTACAAAGATTTGTAATGATGATTTTGCAATAAGATTGAACATAATTATCCAAAAAATATAGGCAATAAACTGTCATCGAGTACAATTGTTAACATAAAACGTATATGTATATATTCATTTTAGCTTGGACGCATTTATTTGACACTCATGAACACAATTACATTGTTGCAGTTTAATCTGCGTGATTGCAATGTGCGGCAAAGCATTAGTTTTAAACAGCAGTGCTGACCACTTGGTAGAAATCATAAGATAATTATTGAAGTGTTAACCATTTTACTGTTACATGTATTTATAAAGTATAACTAATCATTTACAAGGGATATAATGAATCATCCTATGGTGAATCAATATACTTCAGAAATACGTGAAGATCAAAATACCCAAAACGATATCTCTCGAAATTGAATTAGGGCATGCATGAACGCATCAATATACATACATGGAAGTATGAGAACATGCTGTAAACCTCACTAGATAAACATAGGTTTATTTACATAACCTTGTGCTTTATTGGGCCATATTTTTATGATTTGAATCCAATATTAAATACTGCTTGTATCTTTTGAAGTGCTAGCAAATCAATACATACCTGGGTTTCGACAAAATAATGTGTGTATTATACATTTACAAAGACGATGCGTTCTCGTTATCAGTAAAGCAATGCATGTTTGATCAAGTGCTGGATTTATTATATCGGAGTAATACGCTGATATAAACACGAACCACGGATTATCACAAATTACGTATGCGTTCTACTTTTTGAAAATATAGAACGTAGAACGTAAGTGTGAAATTAAAGGCATCCTGATGAATCAAGAGGTGTACATATTACAGACCACAGTCCTCAATGGCCCATTGTGTTGTTAAGATTTTGTATTATGTTGACATCTATTTTGTATATGCCTAGTTCATATTGTATTTTAGCCTGATGGTGCTGATCGCCTATATAGTTTTAGAACTACTATTGGGCGTGTAAGACGCCATTTTGAAAAACGTCGAATCATTAGATGTGATAATAAATCTCGATAACAGTTATCCCTGTCTTCAAATATATTTGTTTTATAGAACAAGTGTCATATGTTTATGTCGCAAAGATGCACAAAAAAAAGTCGTATCGTTTTGATGCGTGATGGTAAACAACTACGCTTAAAACCGTTGTTTTTTTCCGTATTATAAACGGGCATTTATGTTCAAAATCTTAATTCATTGTTAAAGCACTTATTTACAGTGGTTGTGTGTTGTATTGCCTGTCAAAAAACACTTAAAGTGTATAATAAATCATTGTTATATATATATATATATATATATATATATATATATATATATATATTATACATGCGTACTCACTCCCATTGAACAAACAAAGGGAAAGTCAAGTACCAGTCACAAAATATGGCCGTATATAAAAATACTGCAAGTCATAAGATAACATGAGCCGTTAAAGCATTATGGTTAAGAGAGAGGGTGTGTAACTTAAACAATAATAACGTAATTATGCGAATATTCTAAACACAAGGAACGTTCAATGTGTATAATGTGTTATCCTATAACAGTTAAGGATGACCTTATCCTTAAGCGAATTTTGGGGAATTTCATTAAAAGCTGAGTATGATTATGAGCTCGATAACATTGATAGGATAAGATCCTTATCCATGAACAGCGTCGGTGCATCATTTATCTGTGTTCATTGTTACACTTATTTAAATATTAATAAGTCAAGGAAGATTTCCGCAATGAAAATTGTTAACTTGCAAACACACCAGCACTTCATGTTGAACGCGGCTACATGTTGAGCGCATAGTACACATGTTTCCGTGTGCAGAAATGCAACATATGTACGTTTAAACAAACTTGTGTTTGTCTACTGCTGCTGTGTACTGGCCAATTCAGTTAAAAACTCCGTGCATACCCACAACAACCATTTCAGTTGGCGCAAAAAAATTAAAATAAAACACGACAAAAACTTTCTGCTTAAGCAACTCTTTAAAAAATTCACCCTTGAATAGTCTTTGATATTGATTTTCTATACAATCTGTACGTTATGTCCATACGTTTTGCAACACGAAAATGACACATGGCTGAGAGGGTGATTTAAAATAATATATGAAATAGAAACAAAATTATATAAATTCTTGAAAAGTCATATCAACCTCGGCTACCGCATATACATGTGCATGTACACACAAGCTGATAGAAATGAAATGTGATCGGTCGTATCTCTTTTGTGCAGAGTTGAAACATCAGTAGTTAACTATACCAACTACGTACATTTTTGAAATAATAACATAATAATATTATAATGATTTGTTTCGATGACGTTAATTTATTATTTATTAGTTCGAAATTAATACATATACACTTGAACGAGAGAAAGTTTATGGGATGAGACAATGTAGGTTCATGTACGCAGACAAATATTTATGTATGTTAAAGCCTTATTTGTTATTTCTTGTGTTACGCGAAAGTTAACAAATAAATGTGGCCATTCACCGAATACCCACGAAGAAGGGGCAGACCCGCCCAGTCCTCATCAAGCTGAGAAATAACACGGCGAAATCTGCCATAATGAGGAAACGCGCTCTTATGAAGAACGGTGGCTATAAACTGGTAGATGACGTCACCAAGCCCAACCAGGGACTTATCAACCGGCTCCACCTCCACCCAAGTATTGAGAGTGCCTGGTATTTTAACGGGGCTGTTTATGGGAAAACTGTGGCTGTTGAGCGAATAAAGTTTGACATATATGACAATGTGAATGATGGCATTGAAAACTTCAGAAATTACAGAAGAAACGGCGTCAGCGGGCAGTAGAAGATACTCCATAAGCATTACAAGCAAAAGTGGTATGTCCCTATCTGTGCACTTTACATCACTGCATATTATTGCAAACAAATAAGGTTTTTTGTTATTTTATTATAATGTTGTATTTTGGTTCATCTTCCTAATAATATAACTAATAAAATGTATAGTATTATTATGAATACACTATTTGTAAGATTGTTATGTAAATAATTATAAACCTTTTGGAACAATTTACACTTTTGTAAAAGTATTGCTCTATCCATAACAAAAATGAAACAACCGTTTGATATATGTATCTAATACTATGTTTCTATGATTGTCTATAACCGATGTATAAACATCAGACATAAGTATTACTTCTAAATACTAATGTAAATAATGATACAAACTATACCAGCCCAACCCATGTGTAAAGCTCTAAAACTGACTATAGAATATTTTTCAATCCGCCTATTTTTAGTTTGTCAATATAGTCAGTATTCAACTTGTATAGCTGAAAACTTCAATTACAATGGACATATTATAGTCCTTACCTGTCCAATAGACAGATTATTGTCCTTATCTTTTTACAATCAAAACATTATGTGACCTACTTGCAACAAGAGTACATATCACTTCAAAATCGCATAAATAAAATTACAAAAATTAATGATATTATCGCGTACAATTATAAGAGTACAATTATTGTATTTTAGTGTTCAACTGTTTATATACTTACTTTGATGTTAACAATATCATTGTTTATTAACCATACTTTATGTCGACAGCCTTATGGCTTTTCTTTTCAGTTTTTTTACAGATTTTTCCTCAAACCATGATTTACTGTTGATACTACTGTAATTAAAAATACACTTGTAATTTGTATTTACCATAGTTTGATGCCATGTCTGACATAACAAAATTTGAATTATATAGCACTTATAAACAATATATTTTAAATAGCCTCAATCGAACTGGAAGGTGTTGACTATTTTACATTCTACTTCAGGACTAAATACATACTAGAACACAACATAACTATGTTGCTTCTTTTGTTATGATAAAGATGTTTGAGTTTAACAAAGTATATATACATAGGTTGGTAATTTTTCATGCGATATTTGAAATGCTCGGAGTTAATTTTCCAAAAGGAACAAAATGTATACTTACACAATGTTATTATAAGACTTGTGTTCATATTGACAGTTTAGTCCATATCTAGTTTCTAAGTGTATTAACTATGTTGATGATTAATACTTTTATTTTATAAGTGTATTTTTGTACTAAGCGGCGGTGCTTTTCTCAATACTTGTGTTGGTCTATAATCTATTCTGAATATATGTAATTAATACTTGTACAGGTTGTAAGCAATAAGATATGTTCTTACAAAAACAGTACTTTATTTTGCTGATGTAAAGTGGTAATATACACTTTCAAAAATTTAACAATTACTCAGAAATATATGAAGGATTTCCAATGTATATATGTCTGCGATGTACACTTGTAAGAATTGAAGGTTTTCGCAACACTATTTGAACGTTTAAAATGTGATGGGGCTTGCTGTTTCAACACTTGCACGTGTTTGTAATACATAGCTGTGTTGTAATTTAAAACTGAAAAGTTAATGAAACTATCTTTGTAATACCGTAATATATAGATCTACATGTTTGTAAAATGTATCGATAAAGTCTGCATATGTAGGCATTTAATAGTTGAATTACATGTACATCGATGAAACTGTCTAAATCTATTTTTTGCTACACTTTTAATTTGTATATATATATATATAATATGTATTTGTACATTGATGACACTATCTTATTAAAATGTGTTTGCCACACCTATAATTTGTGTATGTATGATATGTTTTGTTAAACATGCAAATTACTTCAGATGTCATTGGAATCACTTTGAAGAATATTTATTCTGATGTGTACTAAAATATTTGTGAATAATATTTATATCAGATTATATGTCTATCTTATGAAGCTCTCTTAACTTGTTGATTACAATATTTGTCTAGGTTTGTAAGATATATCACTTATAAAGCTTCATACAATTCATAAAACTTTTTATTTATTCTATAAAGCTTCAAAGATTCATTTACCATTGGAAACAATTTGAAGTATATATATTTAATTGTTTACTGCAGCATGTCTATGTGGGCTTAATATGTGTATCAAATTATATGTCTATCTGATGAAGCTCTATTAATTTGTTGTTGACATTATTTGTTAAGGTTTGTAAGACATATCACTTGGATTAATGCATGTACTTACTGAAATACTTTAGTAAAGCTCCCTTAATTTGTAATAAGTATCAATATATTTTAATAGCATTAACGTACATTTGTATACAAGTTTTACTATGTACAAATGTTTAGTTAATTGCGTCATATTCTGTTAAGCGTAGGACTTAACTAGGTGTTAAATATATTAAATATAAATAGTGATGTTTCTGATGACTGAAACATAGATACAGTATAAATAGTAAATTAATATACCTAAGAGGCCACTACCATAATTGTTGTAAAATCATGTATTTTGATGTAAATATCATTTATTGTTTGATTGTATCCACAATCTATCCACACACCTTGAACTTTTTTTTGTATATTGTATTTTTTGTTTCTTTGTTTCAGTTTTTTTCTGAATTGCTTGAATCAGGACTTGCACATTTCACATAAATGCTGAATTACCGTTACTTAGAATTGTTGTACTCTGCTTGTCAAAATATTTGTTAAATAATGCTACTGTTAAGGCACACTTTTTTCTTATATTTATATAAATGGATAATCTAAAAATTATTTCATACAATTGTCGGGGTCTCAATAACAATAAGAAGCGTAGAGATGTCTTTGACTTTTTAAAATAAAAAAAGCACATATTTACTGCCCGCAAGACTGCCATTTTACCCAGGATATGGAAAGTCAAATCTATTCAGAATGGGATGGGGAATGCTATTTTAGTTTTGGATGTTCAAATTCAAGAGGTGTTTGTGTTTTGTTTAGTAAAAACATAAAAATCAAAGTACATAACACAGAAACTGACTCATTTGGAAATTATTTATTGCTAGACATGACATATATCACCGACAGATTTACTTTATGCATTTATATGGCCCTAATAAAGACATGCCCTCATTTTTTACAGATATATTTACAAAAATAGAACATTACGAGAACGATGAATTTGTTATTTTGCGGAGACTTTAATCTTGAACTGGATGTAAACTTGGATTATTCAAATTATATAAATTCTTTAATAATAATAAAAAGGCTCGAGAAACACTAACGACTATAATCATGGATAACAATTTAACCGATACTTTTAGATACCTAAATGGAAATGTCCAATAATACACATGGAGACGGTTAACACCGTTACAGCAGGCTAGGCTCGATTTTTTCCTAACTTCTAATAGCATTTGCTCTAAAATTAGAAAATCAGCTATAGATTCAAGTTATAAATCAGATCACTCCATTATTGTATTAGAAATTAGTTTTGGAAGTATAGAACATGGAAAAGGTCTATGGAAATTGAACAACTCACTATTAAATAATATTGACTACTTAAATTGCATTAATACCTTAATTGAAAATATTAAGAGGCAATACTGTAATCCAAGTTATAATATAGAAAACATAGAAACACTTGACAACAATGACATACAGTTTGTGATAAATGATCAACTATTCCTAGAAACGTTACTTATGGAAATAAGAGGAAAAACAATTTAATTTTCATCATATTTAGCTGAGTTAAATAAAAACAATGCATCTAATTTAATCAAGAAAATAGAAGAACTTGAAAAATCAGTACATGAAACTAATACTGAGCAGCTGCAGGAATTACAAAATGAATTGGAAAAGTTAAGGGAAAATAGACTTAACGGTTCACTTATTCGTTCAAGAGCTAAATGGCTAGAAGAAGGGGATAAACCTTCAAAGTACTTCTGCTCTCTTGAATCAAACGATTATACAAACAGGTCAATACCTTTTATTGAAACATAAAATGGTACTAATTTGAATGATCAAAATGATATTTTAAATGAAGCAGTTTTATTTTATAAAACACTGTACAAAAGAAATGAAAATGAAATTGGATATAACATAAATATTGATTTAGCTAATGCCAATTTACAGAAACTCAATAATGTTCAAACAGAAGCTTTAGAAGGACTACTTAGTATAAATGAAGTTGCCCTTACACTTAAAAATATGAAAAACGACAGAAGTCCAGGCTTTGATGTTTTCACTGCAGAATTTTATAAAGTGTTTTGGAACAGATTAGGCCATTTCATAGTACGAAGTATAAATTATGCATTTAATAATAATTCATTGTCCACAACTCAAAAGCATGGAATAATAACTTGCATCCCAAAAGACAATAAACCGCGCTGCTATTTGAAAAATTTAAGAACATTATCCTTATTAAATGTTGTATAAATCTGGCATCTGGGACTATAGCAAATATATTAAAAACAGTACTTGATGTTTTAATCTCCCAAGACCAAACTGGTTTCATTAAAGGGCGATTTATTGGTGAAAACACTAGATTACTTTACGACATCTTGAAATATGCTGATGGTAATAATTTGCCTTGTCTACTTATGACTATAGATTTTGAAAAAGAGTTTGATACCTTATCTTTTAAGTTTATAGAAACTACTTTAAGATTTTTTAATTTCGGACCAATGTTCCAACAATGGATATCCATGTTTTTGCACAATACTATGGCGTCCATACAAATAAATGGATTTTTATCGAACACCTTTTGCATTGAGAGGGGCTGTCGTCAAGGGGACTCGATAAGCGCTTACATTTTTATTTTATGTGCGGAAATTCTAGCTATTAAAATCAGACAAAGCAAACAAATAAAGGGTATAACAATTAAAGACATAGAATACAAAATATCACAATTTGCTGACGACACTTCTCTATTACTTGATGGATCTGAATCATCTCTTAATTGTACGTTAGACATGCTTCATGAATTTTCAACATACTCTGGATTGAAAATAAACTATGATAAAACTAATTTAATTTGGATAGGCTCTATGAAATATAGTACAAGGTCGATAAAAACAAAATACAAACTGACATGGTGAGCAACATCTTTTAAAGTTCTTGGGATAGTGTACGACGTAAATTTAGAAAACATAATCATGAACAATTTTGATAACAAAATCAACAGTATAAAAAATTTAATAACACACTGGAACCGCTCGGAAAAATAACCATCGTAAAATCACTACTTCTCCCTCTGTTTACTCATTTATTTGTGTCACTACCAACACCAAGAATAGAAATTATGAAACAAATTAACAAACTTTTTTATGACTTCATATGGGCAGGTCCAAGCAAAATTAAAAGCACATTAATTGTTAAAGAATATAATAAAGGAGGTTTAAATATGGTAGATGTCTGTTCCTTCGAAAAACAAATGAAATTAACATGGCTTAAGAGACTTGTGACAGGAGACGGAAATTGTTATACACTTGTTAAATCCTTCATTGATATAACAAAACATTTTAATACTGGTAAAATGTTTGTTGAAAAACTTTGCATAAATTTAAAAAATAAATTTTGGCAAGACGTCTTAAAAAGCTATAAATTGAAAAATTGCCTATAGTCAATAGTGAAGATATTCTCGATATGCCTTTGTTTTACAATGAAAATTTTAAAATTGGCAATAATTATATATATATATAATGTCAATATGAAAGAGGCATTCGATTTGTTAGAGACATATTGATAGATAGAGAACGTTTAATCTCCAAAGAATCTTTGGACTACCAAATTGGAACAAATGTGAATTTTCTACTGTACCAAGGTCTTATAAAAGTAATAAGTAAATTTATTAAGAATTTTGGAGACATATTTACGTATGATAATAATATTCAAGGACCTGTATTAGCAACATACGTAAAGAAAATAGTAACAAGTCCTAAAGAAGAAAAACATGTTTATAAAATATTTATTCAAAAGAGTGAAAACCCAACTTGTCAAACAAAATGGAATTCAGAGTTCTTTGGAATTGACTGGAAAAGTGTATATCCACTTGTGTTTAATATTAGTAAAGATAGTTATATCCAATGGCTCCAATGTAGAATAGTCCACAGAATCTTGGGAACAAAATCCAATATGTTTAATATGAAAATAGTTACTGATAATCTTTGTACATTTTGTAAAATTGAAGTAGAAAATATAAAACACTTGTATCGGAACTGTGTACATTCTCAATATATTATTAATTTTGCTATTCACGTTGTAAATAGAAATAAACCAAACTCACCTATCCAGCTAACATGTCAGGAAATGATACTTGGTATTACAGATTCAAAAATGAACAATTTAAATATTTTATGCCTAGAAATTAAACGATATATTTTTCATTGCCAGAGAAAAAACAGAAATCCCTCTAATTTTGGATTAGTAAATAGCCTCAAGCACTCATTAGAAATATATAAAACTACAAAAAAACTTGACGAAGGATTAAAAGATTATCAGCATGTTTAAAAATATTGCTTATAATGAAATTGAAATAGTACTTAATAATAATAGTGATTGAATACAGTTATCAGCATTATTTATGTCTACAATGTCATAGCACATATAATATATACTCAAAGCAATTCATTCTCTTTTGTTTATATTTTTTGTTGTGCAATATTATCTACGACATAGCATTGGTACATATACATGTAATGAGTCTAATCATTGTATTGTGAGTATATACATTTTTGGGACATGATTATGTATTAATGTTATATATGTGTATATGTCTATTATGCATGCCTTCATGTATGTATGTATGTATGTATGCATGTAAGTACGTATGCATATACGGTGCATTTACATTAAAATGTTAAAGTGTATCTAAAAAAAAAAAAAAAAAAAAAAAAAAAAAAAAAAATTTAAATTGCAAATTGAAAATTATAACTTTTCCCGACTATTGTAGCTACATTCCGTTCATGAAATTAATGTTGGTGTAATGTAACCTTTTTAGTTATGCTACTTTCACTACTTATCGATGTGGTTATTGTCATCAGTCTAGCAATTATTTTCGATCGACGCTACAATTTTCAACACTAAAACTGAGCGGAGCATCTTTTTCGTCTTCATACTTTCAATTGTCGTTCAAAAGTTGAGATAAGACTACTAATAAAATAATTCAATTATACTTAAATTTGATATTGTGACCAGATCTTGAAAATCAAAAAAGTAATGTAGTAACTTCAATAAAAGCGATGAAAAAAGGCAAATATTCAAAATGTGACATAGATACTCCTACATATATGAAGTCCGATATTGTTTATCAACATCTTACATTCATTTTTAATGATTTTTTCATATTTTGTTTTTATCGACCTCATATCGTTTAGCGTCATATGCCTATAGCATCGTTCCGACATGAATTTATGTCTGAATGTTTACAAGCTGCACAATCATCTTTAACTACGGATTATTTACAGAATAATCGTTCAACCATAAATATAAACATTTACACATTGGATACCACACAAACCATAATAAATCTTAACTAAATACTATTTAATGTGCTCGCAATGATATAGTGCGTAAAGTGATTTGATCAATCACATAACAAAAGCTCATGAGATTTACAATTGGGGTGAATTATCCAAGTCTATCTATTTGCTACATTAAACAATATACGAAAAAATGATGAAGACAGAATTTTAATCGAAATCATTGAATAACAAGTCAATAATAAACATATTTTAATAATAAAAAATCGTACTTTTCTTATTATTTTTTTATTTTGATGCTTATAATTTTTGCTTTTATTTTTTTCCCTCAAGGTGGGTATCTCGTCAAAATTTCCCGTTAAAAAACAAATAAAAAAACAACAACAAAAACTCGGGCGTAATGTGAACCCAGTTGTATATTTGAAACGCAGTCGTTACGCTTTAACAACATCCGAAGTATACAGCTGCAGTGTAGAATGTATTGTTCACTGTTTTGAGTTTACAACAAGAGGTGATAAAACTAGTCCAAATATGACGTAAACAGCTATTATATTGCACAGCGTTCAACATGCCACCTTAGAAATCCTGTTTTGATACTACAATTCGTTCATCGTTACAGTCTGGCAGATAGGTAGCTTGAACCTCTATGCGTTTGAAACGTATGGCGTCTTCAAGTATTTTTCGCGTCTCTGATTTACGACATACGAATTGAAATAATTCCACTGTCTGTGTTTCGGTTTTTAAGTTAATTTAGTATATCTGGTGGCATTATTATTCAACATTTCGCTGGCTGGTGTACACAACTGATTTTAATAGTTTTTTGTTCACGTTCGTAAAGTAAGACATTATGTTTCTATTTTTTCTGTTGTATAATCTTATACTTTACAAATTAAAACAAAAATATATAATATTTTATTTAGTTTAATATATAAGTTATAAAATTACCATATACGACAAGAATATGTAATCTGGCTTTTTAAACCTAAAATTTCGGCTTCTTCCTGTCTGTTTCTTTTAATATTGTATATTTATGAGACTCTAACAGTATAGCAATTCGTAGACACATCTGTAAATCATGTTGTTTTAGGAAGATATACATTGTACTCAAATAATAAGATTACATAATACAAAAACACAAAATAAACGCAAACATGAATGAAATGGGGATTTCGTATATGGAGTTTAGACCGCTTTGATAGGCACTCATGCAAAACCAAAAAAGCCTCAGATCAGTCATCGAGGTTTACTAATATCCACATAATTTGCAATGGTAAGAATTTATCGTAATAATAAACGAATAGTCTAGTCAGGATGAACATTAAAAGTATACGGATATCCCTCCAGTAAGATGAGAATGGCGCATGTACATTCCGGTGGATACTTACATACAACTACTCGAACTAATTCAGACATGGTAAAACTACTTTACTATTATGCAACATGTCTAGCTATTCGTAGCGTATTTGTGATGTTTTGATCGTAGGACGTATATCATAAATATAATTCTACATGACTGTGGCAACATGTCTAGCTCCTTACAGTGTCCACTGTTACGCAGCATTGACAAAATATGTCGCAAAGCAGTGGGGATCGATCTCAAAGGTTTTGCAAAATGGAAACAAAGTATAAATCGTATGATTGCTATTTAAACTTTAATCAGAAATAATCTTAGATTTTTGCACCGCCTATCTCCCCGCGCGAATGTTCGAACGCGCGTCGCCGCTGGTACAAATGAGGTCATTCGTTGATACTAATTCATAATGACGTCAATTTCATTGAAAAAAACAGAAGGAAAGGCGTCAGAATCAGAATTACTATGTTTGCGCAGTTTATAGGAAGTTTTACAACTGCAACTGAGTTTTTTGTTTTTAGAACAGTCTGGGCGTGTCATGTAAGAATGATATTTTGAAAACAATTAATGCTTTTTGTTTTCACGATATATGTATGCATTATTTTGACGTTGAATACACATTGATACTAAGATAAACTATATAAGCTGATAAGTATCCCTACCGTTCGTAATTTAATTATGATAATTGCAATGCAATAAAGTTAATTTATGTCATATTACCCAATAGTATTTAATAAATGGGACATGACAGTACTTAGTGCTTGGAATCTTGGTACTGTCTAGATATTTGTATTCCATGTACTTCGAGGCCAAGTTAGATAGACACATTTACTATCGAATTTAATTATATACCTATAGACATTCTGACTCAAATACTGATGTATTTTCGGTATAAAATACAATAAGCCAGATAAAATTCCCGTATTTCACACTGTGAAATAATTTTCCGTATTCAACGGCTGCAAAAACCGGACTAATTTTACGTTCGTTGAGTATCGTATATTTCCGTAACGTTCCAATCGACACTGGGAAACACCCTATTCTATTTATAGACACTACGACGCCGTTGCGACATGTTGAATGAATTGAATTACGTCATTGAAGTACATGATATTCTTCAACAGTACTATTTTGTTATTATTTTGTTTGTTTCGTAGCGTATTTGTGATGTTTTGATCGTAAGGAGGTATATAATAAATGGAATACTACATGACTGTGGTATTCCGGTGGGTTGTATCGCTCTCGTTGATTGTGTAAAGTTGTATTCCACTCACCCTGCGGGCTCGTGGAATACAGCGTTACACAATAAACTCGAGCGATACAAGCCACCGGAACACCACAGTCATGTTATATTCCCTATATACACGTCCTATGGATGAATTAGTGAAATCAACCGCAGCTTTGTTGTAACGAATACACTACCGTAACAAATAAACATGTTGGTTATTAAATGGCGACAATGAACTCATACATTTGGTGTCAAATAATAGCGTTAAAATAATGAAATACGAGAACAAATATTAGAATACGCCTTTCTATGGTGCCCTGCATAGGCATGCTATGCAGTCTCTGGGTTTACTAATATTTTTAACATATAGTGAAAATGATTAAGATACTATTATTGATTGCATCCGCAATAAGCTGATGTAAGCTATATTGCCTTTTATATTATGTATCTAATTCACAGTTGAACACAATTGATGTTTTTATTTCAAACTTGTAAACAAATAATTTCACATTCAACTGTAATACAACAATTTTTATGACTCAACATAAAATAAATTACCAACAGTTCTGTGTTACAAGTATCAAGTGTTAAACTGCAAGCTTCGCCTGATATATTAGTGTGATAATAACATTGACTGTGTAGCTTGTTCACACATTTATCAAAACACGCGCAGAATTTCACACACACACACAAACTCATAAAGAAAAGACCGTGCTAGGGAATCTTAAAACAAATTGTCATGAGATCATGTAAAACCATGTTATGGCATAATTCTACGATTTGTTTCATTAAGGTTGATAAGAAGCTTGAATTAACTTTCTTTGTGTTATTTAACTGTCCTGTATGTCTACATATTACGTCAAAGAATTTAATGATCAGGTGATTAATCTTTATGTGCATGTACAGTATATTGTGATTACTTCTGAGCCAGGTTTGATGACTGGCTATACGTTTAAGCTCCACAATCTGGATTGGCCGATTCATGGAGTTTAAACGTGTATACAACCTTGACGTTTCAGAACATTCCAAAATGGAACAGATTGCCCCATTATCATGATCATGTACGCACCCCGAAGTTTCAAGTAAACTAATTAAAAAATCCCTAATACACATGTTTCAAAATATGTAGAGCACAAAACATCAGGAAATAATTTGAAGGAAAGAAAAATAAACAAGAATTTCAAATCTGTTTGCAAGTGTCATCTTGTGGAGTGGTGTTTGAATCAGATACGGTGTGTCAATTGTATACTGACAATTGAAACGATACTTCAAACAAAATGAAACATAGCTACATGAAACGTTATATTCACGAGTAAACACTTGATAGATACAAAACAGGTGAATATGTTTTGAAATCATATCGGTTAAATGCGTGGTTTTAAATAATTGAGACAAACCAACTTTTGAAATACATTTGAAAAACACTCTTTTGTTTAAAGGGATGTAAAATATGAAAAATACAGATTTCGCAAGGATTGAGAACATAACAAACAACAGCTGCAGGAAGTTTAAGATGTATATCTAGGTACTTCGTATGAGTTGTTATTTCATGTGGTATTTTTTAAAAATGTTATACCTTGTGTCATTTTTAACGGAAAGAACTCTTGTTTTTGTTTTACTAGTATTCCGTTGACTGTTTTATTTTTGTAAAGCCAGCATTCCGCACGAATTTTAGTTTGTTTACTTACTTGTCAATTCATGTCTGATGGTTTGCTTTTGGTACAGAACAAAACTTTAAACATAGTTATGTTCCATGTATTGTTCTTGTTTCGTGTTCCGCATAGAGGGACCTTTTTGTCGTAGAGGCCGCTTTGTTTCTCCGTCCGTCCGGCCGAATTATTATTCAACTGTTATTACGTTTGTCCGGCTGTCACATGTATATATACTGACATAACGCATTATCGGAAAGCATTCGGTTAAGCTGAATGTCTTTATGTTTGAGCATTTGTTGAAGGAATATTTCAATATATAAAGCAGTCAATGGTCAATAAATATATGCACACATTTATAGACATGGTCTTGGTCTTTTATCTGAATGCATTATAGCAAGTGGATTTTTAAATGGAATATTTTTTATGAAGTCCCATTATTTAAATCAAACCTAACGCAATGTTATACATGTAACAATTAATCTGAAATTGGTATTTACGAATATAGCGCGAAACTATTACACACATATCGAAATAATTTGGGTAATTTGGGTAAACATTCATACCATACGCAGCTTTATTTACCTTTGATCATCAATAGTATCTTCAAACACATGTTGTGCAATAATATTTGATAATTATATTTCGACGGACAATTTCAGAACTCAGCCAAAGATATTGAAATTGCTGATCAAAATCACAATGGCAATGCTTTACACTTAGGATGGATTATAAGCACAGTTAAATACTAAGCACGACTGATGTATAGAGACCGGATCGACCGAGAAGTATGAGCAGACCGTCTTGCAAGTGTTCACTTCTAGCTTCGTAAGAATCAGTTTGTTTGTGTGTTGTTCGCCGTTTTAAACAGTATTTCATTTATATAACTGCGGTCAGTTACGTGTAACCTACTCACACTTTTCCTGGACAAGCTTAGTCGATCTAAGCGGTTTACCAGTTCTAAGTGCACACCTATTCTAGTAACTGACAACTGCACTACTTGAATCAGAGTTAGGGGGAGAATGGCCGTAGATATAATTACATGACCAATCCCCACGCAAGTTATGTGGCCATAATACCACCATACATACAGTGAACACAGATACAATTAACTCGAGAAAAAAATGGAAGGTGAGACTATTCGATATTTACAGTTTAAATAACTAAAAGGAATATGTTACTGAGTATAGACAAGTTATACGTTGTTGATTGATAAGACTGTATCAGTTTATAAATAACGTTTTTAGCATCAAATTTGCATATTTACACTAACGCAACCATTTAAAAACATCGCTATACAATGAAAGGTGAGACATTATATTAACCAATAAAGATTTTAAGGAAACATTATATCTAGAAACCAAACTTAAGTATTTTTAAACAAGACACTGTGGTCGATGAACACACATGTCCCCGGTTAGTGCTGGACAGCCCATTAGAATAATAAGTCCAAATTAGATCAAGGTCTATGTATGGCTGGGTAATATGGGTGGATTGGGAATGGTCATAAGCAACAAGGGTGTAAGTATCCAAGTGCTGTAGTAAGCGGTGCTGGTGTTAGACGATAAAGTAAAATCTAGTTAACCAAGAAACAGCCCGGTTGAATTATTCAAAGTGCAAATAAGGTCAAGGTCTAGGCAAAAGTGAGTTTTTGTGGTATGGGTAGATAAAGAATGGTTATATGCAACAACTGTGTATTTATTCAAGTGTTGCAATAAGCGGTGTTGGTGCTAGACGAAACGGTAAAATCTACTTAAACTGGTCACTGACGGACGGAAGGAGGGACGGACGGATAGGACAATCACTATGTGCCTCCCGCATTAACATGCAGGGTGCATAGAAACGTAAACCATGAACAAAGAAATCCTTGTTTTAATAATTTTTAGTTAGATAAAGGTTACGTTTGTTGAAATCATTTACCCTTGAACAATCTCTTGCATAACGAACTAACTTGGAAATATAAATGCCAATCGAAAAACTCTTAGGAATATTACCATCTAAGAAAGAGAAATTAACAATATCAAAATTTAAATCATCACGTTTGTCGAACAGACTAGTTTTCAGTACGACATGTTTTGTATCGCATAACATTTATCTGCACAATCCGTGCGGTTTATGTATGTTTATTAAATCCAGACATTAGTTTAGATATTATTTGTATGACATTGTTTCTATGAATTTTTTTTTTCATTGCGCTGTTGAAAGTTTATACTCTTTTAAAATCTTCCCCATGCACGTCCTACATATACATTTTGTGAAAAAAATATCAGCGCAATAATTCAAACATGGACTAATGGTTATCACTGGACTTGTGGTATGATTTGCCTTAGATGAGTTGGTTGACGAACGGTTTTGGCTGCCTCATCACTAATGCTGTCATCACTAATAAGTATTTTGATTATCATAGGTGCAGTTACAGTTTAAATGTAATTACGAGTTTGTTCATGTCATTCATTTGGTCAAATCTCCATTTTCGTCTGGAGTGCATGTATCCTAATGAACATTCAAATTCCTATGCATTTATTAGTTCATACTATAACATATTATAACATCGTTTTACCATTTCTTTTTTCCTTATAATTATAATTACCATAATATTGATTTTAAAACAACTCAGACAAATTATTCAACATAATGAAAACATAATTGTATGATACACGTGTATATGTACGTTTCTAAAATAAGTACAAAAGATACAAACACATCTATATCTGTCTGGACATGCCTGTGTTGGATTTACCTTACCTGTCCATTCCTGCTTGTACCTGAATTTGACTGTATGTGACGACATGTCACTGACTGCACCTATACCTGCATAGGACTGTATTTGATTTGTTGTGCCTATCTGTGTCTGCGTGTGTCTGCGTGTGTTTGCGTGTATCTGTCTGTGTCTGTGTGTCCATGTGTCTGCCGAAGCAATCTGCCTGTTTGTATGTCTGTCTTCTGTCTGTCTGTATGTCTGTCTGACTGTCCTGTTATTGAAATTTGAAAATTAATGTGTATGCAACGTTATTACGCACATATGGTCATATGCGCTCTTCATGCAAATGTTAATACAAAACAATTAACAATAGATCTAGACGAATTTATTACAAACGCAGCTGAACGTTTAATGATATAATGCCAAATCCATTACAATGTGCGGTTTAGCAGTAGATTTGAGAGAAACTCGAATTAAATAGCGACGAATAGTTAAGTTTACATGTCTCAGTGGAGACAGTCACAGTGGCGCAATAAATATGGTGACCATATTTCGATCGGGAGTTTGATCCATATTCGGGAGTGTTCGAGTGATCTTTCTCAAATAAAACAAGTACTGGTTATACCCGGAAAACGGACCTGATTTTGTTACAATAAGCTTTTAGACACAATTTAGCCAAATAAGGATTAAGATCTCTCAAAGACATTCCATGACGGTACATGTACAATGATTCTGCATGTGCTCATTTATTATTAGTAGGGATGGCAACGAATACCACAATTGATGTTCGAATATTCGATTGATAAAGTATTCGAATATTCGAATATTTGATCGTCGGATGCAGTAATTATTATTATGGTAACGTTACAAAAGACTTAATTGTGCGATATGTAGTTACTGCAAACGTATGGCTAGAAAACAGCGGCCAATACACGGACAAAGCGCTACATATTAGAGCTGTTTTGTATTACATTTGAGAAAGATCTAGCCCTCGATTAATCTCATGCTTTGTTGAGAATAATTATACTATGCTGCTTGTGCCCACGACTTTCATGCATGTGTTCAGAGTATCACAAATCATCGGATATATCTAGGGACGAGATGTGTTATTTCAGAGCACATGTACTCAGTAATTCCAATGAGCATCCACAAGACATTTTTAATCTCCTACTGTGGTCCACATAACGAGATTAACATGCAGTAACAACAAGCTGTCATCTACTTACCAATAGGGTGCTAGGTCAACTTTGACACCTAACCTGCAAAATAAAAAAGCTTGATATTTAGAGGCTAACCGTAACCCATATTGTACTTTGTATGCTAATTAAAATGTATGCAATCGGACAGTTAAGTATTGGAATACTTAAAATATATTCGATTATTTTTTCATTATTCGAATATTTCGGATATCCCTTGCCATCCCTTATTATTAGAATTATAATCCGATATTGTGTTCAGTATGTTAATACTTTATTATCGTTTCGATCTTCTATAATTGCGTACAATATATTTATGTTATTTTTCCATACGTATCTAACATTCACTATTGTCGTCTAACTATGGCCATAAATGTTCAATGATTTCGGATTGAGTTACATAGTTTGACGAAACAATTAATACACTAATATAGTATCAGCCGCATCGACAAAAGCTTTTGAATATAAAAATTCTGTGGTTGATAAACACACATGGCCCAGGTGGGATCTATATAGCCCATTTCCTAATTCGAATTAGGTCAAGGTCAAAGTGAAGTTAGATGATATGGGTGGATAAGGAATTGTCATAAGCAACAACTGTGTACGTATCCTAGTGTTGTAGTAAGCGGTGTTGGTACTAGATGAAACGGTAAACTCAACTTAACCTTGTCACGGACGGACAGGACAATCCCTATATGCCTCCCGCATCAACACAAAGCATGGTACGCATGTTAGGAAATTATAATCAACCTCGATTTACATAATTTGGTTATTTGCAATGGTTGGTAATTATGGTTTCAGTCGAAAATCATCTATCCGAACGTAGACGTTTTTGTAAAATTGTTATAGTGTTGTTTGTTAATGATATTATTACTATATTACAAGTCCGTAAGTATAATGACTTATATTTGATTAGCTATTCCATTTCTCAAAAGATAAACGTTTTGTGGAGTTGCCTGGTTCTTAATAGTTAATAACTATTAGATTTATTTGAATCGTCAAAATAGCACTAGATACTTTTGTATAAACATATAAACATTCGCAAGTGGTTCGTAGGCCAAACTTGGTGATTTATTGTTTCATTATTTTATTTATTTTATTTTACGTGACCTTCGTAGACTGAATTAACTAGTACGAATTTGTTGAACATCGAATGTATTTTGATTGAGACACTGCTTCATTACAACGTTTAACGTGAAATCCACAAGGACTAGTATTTATATTGTATTAGATTTATTCCGATATTATGATAGGTTTGATAGTCCATGATTTCTGTAAGAGTAGTAGGATCCTGTATCGCCCCAACCCTCCTTGACGTTTTTATGACAAATACTAATATTCTAGTAGAGCTAAAATAATAAACAGAAAATAACATTTAGTTTACATGTATTGCTAATACAACAATCTCTTCTGTCGCGAAAAGCAATGGTGATATACTTAAGAATTGATACAAACTTATGTATAAATAATAATTATAGTATATAACTTTTTTAATAATTTGTATGAGAATGACATAATTGTATGAAAGGAGCATTTTAGTTGTGGAATAAATAAACATTGACTGAAACAACAATCATAAACGGTATAAAATATTATATATTAAATATTTTTCTGTAAAGGCGTCTATTGTTTAATACAGTATATCACCGGTCACTTGGTCACAAAAGTGTCGAAGAGTGTTTAATTAAAATGAAACACAGGATTCACGTGGATATAGATACCCTTGATAGTTCCCGCAGTATATCGAGAGGTTTAACTTTGTGCTCCATATTTTTATTTTTAATCAGATCCAATTAAATGTCCTCAAAATAAACAGAAAAATATATCTTTATTATTAAAATAATCCAAAGGTTTAAAAGAAAAACAGAGAGGCGCAAAGAACAAGGATATCAGTGAACTAATGGATGCTCCCCAATGTACTGCGTCAAGGAACTGGAATGCAATGGGAAGGGCAGAAATATCCCGTATAAGAATTACTATAAGAAGAACTATATACTAATTAATTGCAGCTATCATAAAATGCACATAACTTCAAGAAAAATGAAGAAGATCCTGACAATACGCTTAAATGCACACGAAGCTTCCCATAAGGTTTCATTGAATTCCAGCCAAATTGCCCGGAGCATTTGTGCACTATATACTAATTTCAGCAATATTGAAAGGTCCATTACTTAAAGAAAAAACGCATTGACGCGGACATCTTGATACTATGTATACCTCTTGCTAATGAAGCTTCCCATAAAGTTACGTTGAATTCCGGTCAGAAGTTGCTGGGAAATAGCCCGGACAAGACAGTGGGACGGACGGACATATGGAAGACGGACGGACAAGGCGTCGACTATATGCTCCTCCGAAAAATACATAATTGTCCGAGGTTCGAACCTACACATATTTTATGTCAGCCTAGAAGTTTTACACTCCATAACTAGTCGTACGTGGACGATTGACGTAAAAGCGTTGCATAAAATGTCCGTTCTTTTTGTGTTTGGGTTTTATTCCCGTAAACTGCTGACGATCTTTTACGAAAGTTAATGAGTGACAGATCAAGTTTGCTAAACAATAACAGGTCAATGAAAAGCCTGAGTATTCAATATAGTTCTTTTTGACACACGGGCACGTCTATATATCGATTACCATTTATGTAAACATTACCTGATCGGCGATGAGTTGGTTAGGTGTTTTTGCCCACAGTTTTACTACGCATTAGTTTTAACATATGTGATATCAAACTCTGTACAAATCCTCTCTGATATTTAAAATGTATCTAATTTATTATAATGTGTTTAACTATGATATGTATTTTATTTTCTTTATAACTTTACCATTGCCATCCTTCAATTGATATATAATTTGAGATGTTGCACTTTAATTTTCTAGAATACAAACATACTTAATTATTTTCACTGCCTTTCTCCTTCTAAAATCCATATCAATTTAGCTCGCGATAGAGAATCTTTTATTTTATGTTAATGTACTCTTTCTTTTCCTTTGATACATTTAATTTCTTCTTGTAAGCTCCAAATCATATGGACTTTTCCAAAATCTCCATAAGTAGAGTTTCTAAAAACAGTTGCACATTAATTGCGAACTGTTATTTGTCGTCAGAAATATGCCCTTAAGATTGTAATTATTTATAAATTCAAAAATTTTCATGAGCTTAGGATAATGAACATGTTTATAGTTACAATAATCCAGTTTCGTAATTTCAAACCATTTTCAAATCACCACACAATATTAATGAATCATTTCCAATTTCACCTATTGCATTAATTCTGTGTGTAGAACAACGAATGTCATTATAATGATATTCAAAATATTTTACATAACAATGCATTGCTCCTGGATTGTGACGGTTCGTAACTTAAAACAAAATCAAAATCCCACACAGCGTTGATATCGTTTGAATACCTTTTGTAAAGTGTGTTTTTTGAAAACAAATAATAATATAATTTAGCTTCTTTGAACAATTAATTACTTTTGTTCGCTCTGTGAAACCATTGAGACCTCTACATTTTAATAAATATATATAAGAAAAAGAATGACAAGAAGTCATATATTAAACGTTGTTTAAATCAAATTCAAAACGAAACTAAACGTAAGAGTTTCTTTGCTTAGCATTGAATATATTGTGAAGAAAATAGTATGACTTCATGCGTCACAACAGTGTTCATCATTGTAAATATATGTCACATTACCATTTTTGTTAAAATATGTTATACATTTTAGTCTGCAATTCTTGTTAGTTATCGGTTCATTGCAGATATTTTATAAAATGATGTAATTATTACCAGTATTTAGTAATTGCTTAAAGGGACTATATAAAAGATAAAAATGGCCTCCTATTGCACTGTACATCGTATAATATGTAGAAATGAGCTATATAAAGTCATATGAATTAGATTAAAAGTTAGTTATATAATACATAATGAAATATTTGATAAACAAAAACAGAAACATAAGTTTAAGAAGATTAAAACCCCAAGTGGGCATCGAACTCACAACTTACGAGCCATATAAAGAAAAGGCAGAAGACAGCCCTTTATCCAACTGCGCTATTCTGCTAGTTAATGAATCGTGTGTACACGGGTTATACAAAATACTTACAATTCTGACTTTAAAAGTAAAGATGAAAAGGGCCAAATAAACACGACATTTATTATAAATTGAAATCTATCTCAGAATGCGTACACACCGTTATTATATGCCAGTATTAAAATCTTAATTTAAGATTTTTTAAAGGATTGCCCTCTTTTCGATGATTTACTAAATGTAACTTAGAATGTAAAGGAAAAGTTAATACACCTCAAAAAACTATGAAGGAAAAATAGAACAATGTAACCTCATGCTATAAAAGGACACATAAAATAAATACAAACAGAATGCATGCGTGCCATCGATAATCGTTGTATAGCGTAACTGGTCCACTCAATACTTGATTGACGAGTATCTACTGGTCAATTTAACGAACTGTAGTGAAATAGCTACCTGACACTAAACAAAACACGTTATTATTGTGTTGTCGGGTTTTTTAAGTGTGTGTTTAGTTTTTCTTGGTGTGTGCGATAAAACTAGGCAGACGATAATCTCAAACCATACCCATGCCTTATCATAAACGGAAATGATGCCAAATAATAACAAAGTTCGACGCACTATATAGAAATCATTGTAGGCTGTATACCTATCTATTAGTTTTTCGTGATATTGTCATGTACAATAAGCATATTTGAGATATTGGTACGAAAGCAAGCATTACGCTGACATACAGCTGTGGAAACGTGTGTACCTTATGGATAAGCAAAACTATCTTATTGATTTTAGACTTTGTGGATATGTGCTTAGGCCACCGATTTCAACCTGAATGCATAATATTTCGGAAATAATGTCATTGTAATCCTATTCCAATGTGACCCGTGTGACGGAATTAACACACTAACATAGTTGTCAATGTCTTAACATACTGTTAAACAATTGTGCTGATAATGTACATGTACATAACTCTGTGTTTCCCATAACAATCATATGCTCACTGTTTTAAAATAGACAGGACTATTTGAATATCCTATCAGTTTTAATGATTTTGTATCGAGTTACACGGCTTTCATCGGGAAAAGTAAACAAATACAATATCAACGTTTTATCGAACGTTTTGTCAATACTTTATATTTAAAAGGTACCCGTTAACCATATAAATATGCATTTGGGTTAATATTATAGAACGTTTTAAGTCGAAACAAGCTTACCTAGTATATACATCAAGCATATTCTTTTTTATTGGGTTTTTAGGAACAATTGAAACCTTTGTGTTGATGCGGACTGTGGACGACTTAGGAACTGTTGCACGAAGCCGATAAAAGTACAACGGTAAGGCCAACTGTTTTAAGCATCGCCTATGCATATATTCATTCAGTTTGAAATTACACGGCATTCCTTTTAACCCCTTAAAACTTGCATTGACCGTTCCAAGCTCGTTGCTCCGCTTTTAATCATATTCGTGTTGTGTGGTGAGTGTCTTGGATTGTGTTATATTGAGAATTGTTCACTGACCTAACATACAAAAAAGATCGTAGCAATTTAAAAATGATTTCTCTTCTGCTAATGCCGCTGGAGTTTTATATTAAATAGCGATGACGGTGGCACCGTTTCCTCTTAGTCTATAAAAACACTTAGCGTCATTCTAGAATATCCCGTAATACAATGTTAGGCAATATTTTACGTCAAAGATACATGACCCCAGTAGCAACTCCTTAAAGCAAACGAACCGTTTAACATTAAATTTAATTTATGCTATCATGTGCTGTAAAAGAAGCAGCAGTCAAGCGAGTCCAAAACGGCTGAAAATCAGAAATATATCAAATAATTTAATACTTATAACATGCATGCACATACATTGTTTCCACGTTGTTAGCTGCTCGTCGGTCAACGTTGTAACTACAATTAGAGCATTGTGCTCAATTACGCAGAACAATAAGCCCTTAATAGCTTAAGTTACGAAACGCTTTAGCGGCTAATATCAACATTAAAATACGCGAGAAGGGTGTCAATATTGTCGCACTGTATTGGCTTCAATAACCTGCTTTCCCTGTGTCAATGTTATATTTTTATGATCATTTAAACAAATGTAAAAACAAATGTTCTAGTCTACCTTGGCATTTGTAAGTATATAACACAGTTTAACAATGTAAATAGTAATTGTGAAATAAAGGATATCTGTTAGTAATAGTCTTGTTTATCATAATAACAAAACTTGTGTGTATTTTTTTACAATAAATTATACATAAAATCACTACAACTAAAGATTTTGAATTCAAGATTCATTCATTGTTAACTATATTATTTAAACAATGTTAAACAAATGAATATACTGTACTTCAGATAAATGCACATGTAATACAAACCATTAGTATTCATTTAACAATGTTTTATTGTCAAACAATCACAACAGTATATCTGAAAGCATTGTTTAAAAAGACCATGTCAACTAAACATTGGCCTCCTATTGCACTATAAATAATATTATTTGATAGAAATACGCGTCACATGTGCATAACATAAATAAACTTAATATAATAAACAACAAGTTATTTAAACAAAAACAAATTAGCACAAAATATATAGAAAATAGTATAACCCCAAGCCGGTATCGAACTCACGACTAAGGAGCCATAGGAAGAAATGACAGTAGACAGCGCTTTAACTAACTGCGCAATCATGCTTGGTAAGGAATCATGTGTAAACTTTGGTTATACAAAATGCTTACAATTCTGACGTCATAATGTGAACAGAAAAAGGGCCAAACAAAGAAAATCCATATTATACATTGATTTTTAGCTGAGAATGCTTACACTCTTTTCCCATTATATATACCCTGATATAACCGTCATTATATGCCACTATTAATATTTAAATTTCAGATTTAAGAAACTGCCCCCCTTGATGCCCTTTTTTATGACATAGTCCCCTTAACTGCTTAAAACTATTTTGAACCAATATACATGTAGACATACATGATATACAATACCAGTTAATAAGCTCGAGCAGTATTTATTATTTTAACTTCAATAAATATCGATTGTCATTTTTAAGTCCAGAATATCGTATTTGAAATTAAATCGGACATGAACACTTAAACATTACGCTTGGCTATATTTGACAGTGGTATTGTTAGTAAGTATCTAACTCCTCTTTTATACGTATCTAACATTCACGACTGTTGTCTAACTATGGCCATTTATGTTCACTGACTTCGGATTGAGTTACATAGTTTGACGAAATAATGATAAACCAAAACATTTTCAGCCGTTTTCATGTACTTTGGTCGACAAAAGCTTTTCAATAAAAACAAAGCATGTTACTCATGTCAGACAATTATTTTCAAACTCGATTGAAATGATTTGGTTATTTGTAGTAGTTGGTAATTGTGTTTGTTTATGTCGGAACATCGATCCACTGCTGTCGTCAATCTATGGTCATAAGTGTTCAATTACTTCGGATTGAGTTACATTGTTTGAGGAAATACTGAATAAACCAATATATTATCAGCCGTTACCATCTATGAATGGGACCAATCATTCCAAAGATATAGAGGATATGTTTGTTTTCAGTGTAAGATAGTATTTTCTTTAATGGGTGGTCATATATAACATATTTTCACGAGTAGCGAAGCCATGAGTGAAATTTCAGTTTTTAATAACCACAGATGAAATAAAATATGATCGTACATTGAATTAACACATTTGCTTTTTAATTTCATGCTTTTGGACGATAAATTAAAAAAAAAACGCGTGATATGCTGAAACGTCATAAGTTATTAGTTTGTGTATTCTGACGTCATGAATATGACGTCATAAAAGATCCCAGAATTGTCGATAACTATTGTGTTGTGAAAATAGTGTCATACCTTCTGTGTCGTTGACGCTTATTATCTATTGAATTGTATTATGTGGTTTTGTTGTTTAAAAATGCCGATGCTTACACTGCCATTAAGTTTATTCACATAATTAAAACAAAACACAAAATGAAAAGAAGTATCTATACAATCAAGAGTGAAATGATCAAATGTTATATTTTCACTCGACTCAGAGTGTAATGATCGGGTCACCTTTAACTTGAATGCTCCACTCGTTCACCGCAGAGCTTAGCATGAAATAAAAAAGCAGAACGCGACGAGATGTCTAATGTTATAACGGAAATTGAGGCAACATTTAAGTTTCAATATGCCCTTGTATATCCATATTATGATATTTTTTAATCCACAAAATTATGTTAAACATAAGTTTATCGTGTGTGAATTAGTTATATTGAAATTCTTAACAAAACATAACAAGTCATAATACATGCATGTATACTGATTCAGCTGCAATTGACTGTATAACTGTAAAGCTTTATTTTGATGTTTGATAGAAAATATAATATTCGATCCCATACTAAACTATTTGTGTTAAAAAATTCAAAACACATGATGTATTGTTAACGTAACGTATATGAAACAATTAATACACGTTTCATGTTTAATTTTTTAGATGTTTGTTTGGAGTTTCCAATACATCATTTGAGTGAACATGTTGAATGAAATTTAACAAACTGTTTGCAAATTGTATACTTGTCATGGCATATTTAACAACAATATAACGGATGAATTTTTACCATTACTCAAAAATCAAACCTAATAAAATATTGTGTGTAAGTTATGTACATTCGTGCCAAATTTGAAATAGCGATGCATATGTTTCAGTGTTCAATGCCAAATTAGTTTGTAAGCGCTACTTAAGAAATGTCGTTGTGCGACTTGAAGACTGTGTATGTATAAATAATTTTAAGAACAATCTTCTCGAAAACAATATACATATAAATCATATTCATTTTGGAGAGCGTGTAATATTGCAACCTTGAACCAAAATCGCCATTCACCTGGACTTGTCTAAAATGTGGCTATCGCCTAATTGTTTTTAATTTCAAACAAGCAGAAAATAATAAATGTCGATTAACATGTAGAGATTATATTTTCTTCTTTCAGTTCGATAAAGAACCGAGATAAAGACCTGAGGTAACAGTGTCTGTTCAACGACATCTCGAAGCCCCTTGACAACGGTTTGTATTGTAAGAGGATTGTTTGCTGTCATTTATTGCAAACCTATCGCGCAGATAAATAAAGAAGATGCCCTATAAGACCGTATACAGCTCACGCCGAACATAGCTTTCGTGCGAGCTGTATACGTTATTTGACAACGTATACAGCTTACGGTGAGCCATATTCGTTGGATGACAACGTATACAGCTTACATGAGCTGTATACGTTGGATATAAACATCGACTTTTGAAAAAGGTATTTCGTCTTAACGTCTAGTGCCGAGTGTCTAGTATTAAACATAATTGTGAATAATTGTAGTCGATCGTCATCAACCGCATCATAATCTTCGTCGTAGCATTATTAGAAGTAGATGAAGTAGCAGTAACAGTAGCAGCAGCAGTAGTAGTACTAGCAATAGCAGAATCCGAAGCAGCAGCGACATAAGTAGCAGCAGTAGAAATAGTAAGAGTAGTAGTTGTAGTAGTAGAAGTGCTAGTAGTATTAGTAGTTGTACTAGTAGGTAGTAGTAGTAGTAATAGTAGTAGTAGTAGTAGTAGTAGTAGTAGTAGTAGTAGTAGTAATAGTAGTAGTAGTAGTACTAGAAGTAGTACTAGTAGTAGTAGTAGTAGTAGTAGTAGTAGTAGTAGTAGTAGTAGTCGTAGTAGTAGTAGTAGTAGTAGTAGTAGTAGTAGTAGTAGTAGTAGTAGTAGTAGTAGTAGTAGTAGAAGTAGTAGTAGTATTAGAAGTAGTAGTAGTAGTGGCAGAAGTAGTAGTAGTAGTAAAATCGATATTTAGTAAAGGTTGCATATTTAGTAATTGATACTACATATACAAACACATCATGGGGCTTTCATGTTTAATTTGTGTAATGTTTGTTTACAGTTCCCAATACATCATTTGAGTAAACAGCTGCAGTATCCTCATCCTCAACATGTCAATGAATATCATCCAAATCATTAGCGGTCTCAAAAAGTGTGGTAAATACAAACAAGAGTCGACGGTCATGATATCGCTCAATTGACAACACCTGTCATTAGTACCAGGTGTGCTTTTGAGCCCTGCCCATGTCCGCCATGTCCACAATAAGGGCCACCCAAAAAGCATCTGTGCGCAACGACATTAAAATAAGTCCAATAGTTTCAGACAACAATATTTTTAAAGTTTCTCTGATCCCTATGAATATCACAAAAGAATAGACGGTGAAGGTTTTCCTTTCGATTACCTCGGCAACCAGATGTTTAAATGGACTGACATTCTTTCAGTAACTTCAGCTTTTAATTGGCTCAGTAGGTTCAGAGGAGATGTCGTTTGAAATAATTGTAACAACAGCAGCAACAACAATAGCAGCAACACAACTGCAAACATCTATTCAAAACACTGTGTTAATGACGACGCTCATGTTGCTGATGATAATTATGCTGTTGCTGACGACTACGACAGTAATGATAATGATGATGAGCATTGTCATCTCTTAGACAAGTGCTATATACGGCGATATGCAGCATCTTGGCGTATACAGCTTACGGTGAGATGTATTCGTTGTAAGTTGTGTACGGTTTCATAGTCAGCGTATACAGCTCACATCGTCAGCTGTATACGGCGTGAGCTATATACGGTCTAACATGCCCTCATTTGAAAACATGACCCATGTTACTCCGCGACGTGTTACATAATTGCAAGTTCACGTACATTTTTGTTTATATAGTATATAACATTATAATCAAGTAACCGCCGAATTAAAATATTGCTCTCATTGTTTGAATTGATATTTATAATTGTATTTATATTTGTTAATTGAAATGCCAATACAAATTGCAAGTAATGTTGTTTGAACGAATCAAGTATAATTATAACATTATTAAGTGTGCACATTTTTGTAATATATCAAATGAATCTTCCCATTAGGTTGTTGATTTAAAAGCGTTCTTAACCTGAATATATTTGTCTACAACAAGTCGAAAAAAAAACTTGCAATGTGCAACCAAAACGGTAAAAAATGAAAGTTATACAATTATCACTTCAGCGTAAATAGTAATAGATAGTTTGCCGCAAAGGTATTCTTGTTTTGAGGAAAGGATATACTTGTTCAAGGAGTGCAGTAATGATTTGCTTGATTGCTCGTCCAGAATTCAACCATATTACCTTAGTAATCAAATACCATGTATTTCATGGCACTCTAATAATAAAACTATACAAAAGCGTTGTCGTAGAGGGATATTTTATTGACGACCATAATGAGTTGTGCCTAAGTAAAACAATAAACTTATTTGCTAGTTTTGCTTTTAATTACTTCCTTGAATTTATTTCACCTTTTTAGACATATGTTGTTGTCCTTGCTAGATCAATTTAACATATTTGTTAAAACAGTAATCATACATAAATGCACAGTATAGTCAAATGGAAGCTGCTATACAAATGAAGTTCAGAAAGGAGACCGCTATTAACAAAATAATCAATAGTAAAAATAAAGTTATGATATTTTGTTGTTGCTAAAGCATTTCAATATAATGATAGGTTTTAATGTTGCAATAGGCAAAATCATAGATATGGCCAGACCGGTTAAATGTGATGAGAAACACAAACTTTGGCCGCTATCATTGTTTAAACGGTGTCAACATTGTATTATATACCAGTGTATATGTAGTATTTCTGTTTATATTTAGAAATCAGGCAAAGCTGATGAGGACATGCCGTCTGTAATGAGTTCCATCGCGACTGGTACGTACTATTTTGTTTTAAATAAGCATTACCAAATTTGTTGTTTAACTTACAATTTACATGTACGTGTGTATTTTCTATAAATCCTATAAGCGTTTTAATTTGCATGTGTGAGTAAATTTAAAATGTCAGCACGTCACCGGCGACGTTAGTTGCAAGAGCGCTCTAGAAAAATCGAAGTCTGTGAGTGTAGAAACTGTGAAAGTGACAGCCAATATAAACTTCGGGACTGTCTATTGTATACTTATAACGTTGAATTTGATTGCGAAATTATATAATAACCTCTAGACTTGATATATATATATATAGTAAATAGTTAGAAGGTAATAATCTAGATTCAAATTCCTAGCGATTCTTTTTTGTCGACGATACACTGTGTTATCACTTAGGCTGCGAAAACCTACTTTGAGATCAGCATCTTACGATTTCACTGTTTTCAAACACCACGACATTCAAAACTGTGTCAAGCCATCCGGTTTCCCTACCACAGCATACATTGTTTGAATTGTGTTGCAGTGAGTGTATGCCAACACCATCAATGATGTGGGGCATACAAAGTTTACCCTGTCTGTGGGTACGTACGTATGTACGTATTTACGTATGTACGTGTGTACGTATGTACGTATGTACGTATGCACGTATGCACGTATGTACGTATGTACGTGTGTACGTGTGTACGTATGTACGCATGTACGTATGTACGTATGTACGTATGTTCGGAGTCTAGTCCGGACAGTAACTTTGTCCAGCATTGGAGGATTTGCAAATAACTTGGCAAACATGTTAAGCATGGTCACACTTAAAGGTAAACTGTCAAATATAAAAATTCAAGCCATAGACCCTGTCCGGAACATAATTGTGTCCAGCATAGAAGGAATTTCAAATAATTTGGTACAAGTGTTAAGCATGGTAGGTCGGTAGTTGCGCGCAAAAACCAAGTCCCTAGAGCCAATGTCAAGGATACACTTAAAGGTCAAACATCAAATATAAGAATTTAAGCAATAGGCCCTGTCCGGACCATTATTTTGACCGGCATTGAAGGAATTTCAGATAACTTGGTATAAGTGTTTATTAAAGTGAGTCGGTTTGTTGCGCTCAAAAACCATGTCCCTAGGTCCAAGGTCAAGGCCACACGTAAATATCAAAGATCAAATATAATAACTTAAGCCATAGACCCTGTCCTCAGCACAATTTTTGTCCAACGGGTAAGGAATTTCAAACAACTTGGCAGACGTTCTCAGCATGTTGTTACGGTGTGTCGCTCTAAGAACGATATCCCTAGGTCAAAGGTCAATGTCACACTTAAAGTCAAATGTCAAATATAGGAAAATAAGCCACAAAAATGTGTTTTGAGCATAATTTTGCCCAACATGAAAGCAATTTCAAATAACTTGGCACAAGTGATAAGCATTGTGAGGCGGTGTGTCGCGTGCAAGAACCAGGTGCCTTAGTCAAAGTTCTAGGTAACACAGTTCAAAGGTCAAATATATGTATAAAAGTTAAGATTGTAAAGAAATTTTGTGAGGACTAAAATTATTGGTTGGAAATGTGTGATACATCAACTTGCTTCACATAATAAGATTATACATTAGCAGAAAGTTCAATATAAAAGGACAGTTCTCCTTTTGCAAATAGTGTTTATGTATATGGACAAAGCGGGGCCAGTTGGAACATATTGCATAGGTGGTGGCATCCGTGTCTGTGGATGCATTTCTAGTGTAAATATTAAGAGGTAGTTAATAGCCCTCGTATTTCAAAAGTCGGAAAACTAATGAAATCGACCAACTAAATTATAAATAGTTACAACTCTGGTCAATATGTAAACTTTGTATGTTGTGTGTGCAGTAACATATAATTTTATAATGCGCAGCATTTTGTTCATTATTTTTAATATTGTTTGCATTTCTCTTTCACTTACTGTTTGAGACGCTAGCCGCGTACGATTTACCGAAGTGTAATTGTTTTTTTCTAGAATGCGCAAGTACGTGAACATGTATTGACTGTTATAAATAGTTTTCATCAGTTTGCTCGTGAAAGACCTGATAACAAATCATGTACAATGCGCTAATGCCGATTTCGCGTTCAACAAGTAAAATGAAACCTACGGATCGGAAAAAAAAAACAGTAATGCGTTCAATAAAGCGTTTGGATGAAATTTCGGCAACCTCTATATTAATGAGTAACCACGCTTTTCAATAAATTTCTGATAATTTCAGTAATGATTTTGCTCAGGATGCGCATATTGTTTTTATTGTAAGTAAGTAATTATTTTATTATCGTGACATGTGCATACACATAAGTAAACAAACATCGATAGACATGTAGATTGAGCAACCGGTCCAGTGTACATATATATAGTGTATGTTCATCAAAGTAATCTTTATTATATGCCTATGTTGATATAACACGTATACAAGTTTCAGGATATTTATTAGTTTCTACGCCCCCACATTGCGCCCGTTTTGTAGACGTAGTCCGTTAACATGTAAGGTGACATTTCCCTTTTAAGTCATAGTAATAATACACATAATCGAAATAAACATGTTGTATCCATATCGCTATCTAAACTCTAGTTTTGTATAAAGTTGGCTATATACTGAACCATTATATTTTGAAATACATTAGATTATTATTATACATTTATTTTGTAATTTTATGACAATTTACATCGACATAATGTACATCAAAAGGGAATCACCACAGATCCCAATTCACCAAACAAGACAACGACAGCACTTTATATATCACGAAATCTCTGAATGATCTTGTTCGATTTCAGGTGACAATTCCGTAAAGAAACGCGGTGAGTAGCGGCTATTGAATGACCAATGAGATTTGCTATAAACTGTCTTGAAACACTCTTAGGATCTGTGATTTGAAAGTTTGACAAATAATTGTAACTGTTTTAAACTCAAATCATCAACTGCTCGATTTGCTGTCTTGAAAAGGTGACATAGTATTGTGTCTTTTATCATTCGCATAAACGATACGATAATTAATTATTCACAATGCTGTTGTATAGTGTTTCTCTATTTTTCAATACACTATGGTCGGTCACCGTTACACATGCTGTTTAACATTGTTTTCCAATACCATTTGTGTTTTCATATTAGTATTTGACTTTTGGGAATTGTTGTGTTAATGGAAAAACGTATCGTTGTATTTTTGTGTATATTGTTGAATAATTGAATGTGTTGATGTGTGTATAAAATTATATTCATAGAACGTGCATTTTGTTTAATTACAGTTTGCCAGTCCATAAAAAGACGAGAAACTGGTATGTAAATAATATATGTGCATACTCGATATATCTGACAAGAATCAACGAGTTTAATTGAATTTATAATAGGTTAAACATTGCAAAATGGCTTATTTAACAGCCACGTACTAAATTTAGTGCAAACATACAAGTAGATGCCATTCATGCATAAGGTGTTATTATTACTGGACGGTATTGACCGACAAACAGTCCTATATCTAAAAGATATATGGCAATAATTCCTACTGTGTCTAGTGTTTCGATTTACTAAACATGTGTATCCCAGTATCAACCGCATCATGTATGTTGATAATTGGATACACTAGTGTAGTATTACATAATATATATTCGTCATATTTCAAAACACAATCAAATGCGTTCAGAAAATGAACATCACAGCCTTTACATTTTGTACAGACCTCTCGTAATAATTTAGTTTAGTGTTCAATGAACGCCACCTCGATTGTTTTGTAATTGTATGTTCTATAATTGCCATTGTGTACAGTAATTATGTAGTTTAGTGTTCCATCTGCACCACGGTTGTAGTTATTTAGTTTACGTGTTCCATCACTACTAGTTTGAATGATTCAGTTTAGTGTTCCATAACGGACCAAATCGTTATGATTCGTTGCGTGTTCTTCGACCTCGTTATAATTCAATTCCACTTTCATTGCCAAAGTGTTATGATTAAATGCTGAACCAACGAATTAAGCATATATATAATAGTGTTATGTACATTATATGTACACTTATCTGTTTTATATGCTTCTTTTGTAAATAATCAATAATTTAAATCATACTTACTTTGTATTAATATATATCTTTGCTATTTCGATTTGGAGGGGAAAGGCATATCAACACGAAATAAAGTCTAATGTTCTTCATGTGTTATACAAATTAACCATATGTATGTCGATTAGAGAGCAACATATTTCGTTTCAGATACACAGTCAAAGGCGAAAGCATATTGTAAACCGTCATCACGTTATGCGACCGGTATGTTATGTATTGATGCAACAAAAGCATCCTAAATAAATAAGATACTTTCCGTTTCTTCATATAAATAGGTTTTATTGTATTACAAACGAATATGAATGTTTAAATTAATCAACACAGCCATGAGTTTATTTAGTATTTCATGCCAATCATAGTATTGTTCCATCACCGCCAACTGTAGTAGTTAGCGTTAAATCACCACAACCAAGTACGGGTACACATAGGAATTTAGTATTATATTAAAAGCTTGTGTTAAGTGAATCTATCTTCGCATCCACCAAGTAGAAATATAAGGTGCAACCAATACTTGCTAGTAGTAAACAAATGTTCATCACCAACAAGCAGTGGTAATCTACTTTAAATTCCCATGCGCACTGTATTAATCTAGTGTAAAATTGCATCCATCGTAAACATGTAATTTAACTTTCAAACCTCTCCGCAGTGTTCTAGGCATGTGGTATTGTAGTATTTATTTCCATCACACACACAGTGTATGTACCAGATATTCAATGACCACTTTCTTGGTGAAATCTAGAGAGATTTTGCATCCGCCTTGTAGCAATCCAGTGTTAATTCATCTCCATTATGTATCCTTGTGCTCTATCTCATTCATCCTGTACCTGTTACTTGTCGTCTATATGGCATTAAAATCGTGTAGTCAACCACATATAACTAAAATGTTTCATCAAATCAAATTGTGGTTATACATCAGCACGAGTGCTCTTGAATTCGCATCATTGTCCTGACGCAAATTCAAAAATGAAGGTATTATAACCTTAACAAAATTATATCGACTGCTACTAGCGTTACACTACCATGAAGGAAACATAATGTTGACTACTGCTAGCGTTATTGTACCAAGTGGTTACTAGTAGTACCGTGTCAGTTGCCAATGAGTCGATCATTGCTTTTATGCAAGTGTTTTTTATATAATGGCTAAGAGTGAAAAGCGACAATGCACAGTAACAATATGCTGTTTTCACACACATTCCCACACCCATTTCGTTGATATAAATTGCTTTTGATAAAATAATTGGACTGACTACCAAACGGTACAGTACGAAATAAAAACAACATATTTTCGGATTTTAACATCAGGGCATTCTAATATACACATGTATTCGGGATGGTTCTGAATTGGCGTGGAAATAAAATTGCTAATGTTAGCAAAAATAAAACCCACGCGAATAAAACCAGTTCTAAAGTACAGGAAACAACATTGTTACAAAAATCGGGTTCAGTTAGTAACAGTAAGATCACGATGACAGTGATAATATCAACGTCAAGTTTAATGTATTTATATGTTAGCAAAAATAAACCCACGTGAATAAAACCAGTTCTTCAGTACAGGGAACACAATTGTTACAATCGGGTTGAATTAATAACAGTAATATCATGATGCCTGTGATAATATCAACGTCAAGTTTAATGTATTTATATGCATGAATGACATATCCATGTGCTCTTATTTTCCTGGACTAGGGTGGTTATCAATGTGCACGTATCTTAAAGTTGGCATACAGCGGTATTTCGTTTAATAATGGTTTTCATGGCTTATGTAGAAGTAGAAGACATATTTGTAAAAGATTGGAGGGGCAAAGTTCAAAGGTATTACCCCCATGTTCTATGATCATGCAAAATCGCCGTTGTGTTTTCTTGAAAACGTCGCAAATCGATTGGATGTTGCCATTCTACGAAGCCTAGTTCTTAGGGTCAGTTCGTCGTGTTTTCATCAAAAAGCAACGGAAGCATCTCACATTGTTTTAACGATCAATGTAAAGAGGGGATAATTATTCGTACTATGTGATTAAAAAATGTCACATACATATATCCTTTTTCAAAATCCTCCATGAATCTATTCGAAATCCGTCAGTTCGCTTTATGTCAACAATGAAAGCGAAGTATGTGAACTGATTATTACTCTTGAAATTACATGTCGTACAAAGCAATTAATTTCGTGGTCCGTCTCTACCAACCTGTAATTATTCGAAAACCACCAACATTACATTATAATTATATGATGTTCCATCAACACAATATTGTTTTAATGCAATGTTTTTTCACACTCCCTAATAATTAACGATCCACCGCGTCATTGAAATAATTAAGTGTTCCTTAAACAATTCAGTTTGTCACTATTTCATCACCCAGTCATGATCTACCATGGCAGATCAAGTTAAATGGTTTGTTTCAGGTACAACTTCCAAAGAAAAACGTGGCACAAAACGGCATTTACAAATAGGTGATCCAGGTATGCTATGTAATATTAGTGTTTTATCAAGGAAGGCAGAGGGGCATGGCGCATTATATTCAAAAAGGGCCTTTTAAAAGGGCACATGTGATCCAGTGTATTGGTTATGGGTATCATATTTATATATACACATATTATATATAAAAACACATTTAAAAGCAATTTGTCACACTCGTGTACCAAATACAATTTTGGCACAAGCAATATTCAATATTCACACGGATTAAATCAACGAGAAAACATCATGTTTGTTGTATATCTGCCGAGCGCGTTCATTTTATGTAATTCTCTGAATGTAACGTGAGTAGTACGCGGCGTGTTTTAATACAAACTTGATTGTCCGTAAAGTACGGAGAAATTTAGGAAGCAAGTTCTGTGGATCACATAATTATATTCTTAGAAATTATAGATCGATACTTTAAATTTACAATCCTAAAGAGTCGTAGCAATTATATAATTACCTTTCAGTTCCGTCTGTCCTCTGCACAAATTTTAATAAACTAATGGTATTTTTGCCACTTCAACATAATCCTTCTGAATTTGTGCCAACCTAGGTTTGCACGACGGCATTTTAATCAAAAACACTTGTTCACGAATTATTGTCCGACGATTTAACACACAAATACAACAACAATATACAAAAATTGCAAAATGAAAAGTTCTGTGTGGGGCCATCTTAAATGACACGTCAGGGAATAGTTTGTAGGTGCCAGTATTTTTATACATTTGGGGCTCAAAAGGTGTTGACAGGTAAGTCATATTTGACAAGCATACATATATACAACTTGGTACCCTTTCACAACTCAAGTCTCTAGACAGAGAACCCCACTACCGGTATTTGACCCGAAGTTAAGTTACTAAAGGTTTCGTCAATTTATTAAGTACATTTAAATAAACAATAATATATCACCTAAATATATATTAGTTTCTACACATACGTACTATAAGTCCATTTTCCAGGTGTCAGTATTTGTTATGTTACATTTTCGCAGTGCTAAAAGTGTGTGTCAATTGAAATAATGATTCGTATTAATTCAAAAAATCAATCCGTAACGAACACCGATATTGAGAGGGGGAATGTCCAATCAAAGAGTTGACGTTAAGTATCATTATGTTAATCGTATACGCATCATCAATTGGGTCTAACTGTCACGACTTTAGTCGAATTACGAATCAGGTTGACAATCATTAGTACAGTAATCGCTTAATCAAATCGCTTAGAAAGGTGTGTCGGTATTAAATCGAGTACAGTTATCGATTTAATCAAATCGATTAGAAATGCATGTATGCAATTAACCGAGAACAGTCAGAGCGACATTAACAGTAAACAGCGATTGCCCTTTTCGAAGACCTAGGGCCGATAACAGTGGTCAACAGGCAATTAAGATCGTTATCGATTAGGGCGAGTGGCGGCTTTTGCCTTCAAAAAGGGCAAAGTGGCGCTTCAAAAAAGGGCCATGGCGCCGCGCCGTGCAAAAAGGGCCTGGATAAAACACTAATTTAAGTGTTGTATCATCTCAATCGTGTAGTTATCTAGTGTTCTTTACGTCCATCTGGTAATACTACTGTATTTGCTCTACCGTTTAATAATATTTTGTGTCTTTCTGGTAATCTAGTGTCTCATCGCCTCTAGCCTGCAATAATCTCGAGTTTCATCAACTCCATATTGTGGTGATCCAATATCAGAGTTTTCGCTTCTTAATCAAGTTCTCCATAAACTATTTTTGGGTGATTTAGTGTCCCGTCAAAAATATTTTGGTTATACAGTAATCTATCAATTCAACCTTGTTGTAGTATAGTGTTCCATCGACTCAACCTGGTAATTGTTTAGTTTCTCATTAACCCCACATAGTGGCAAAACAGTGTCTTATTAACTCGATCTAGTGGTAATATAATGTCCCGTGAACTCCATTGTGTAGTGATATAGTCTTTCATACACTCTACTTTGTGTTATTATAGTGTCTTATCAACCCCGCCTTGTGTAAATAAAGTGGATTATTAACTCCACCGTATGATACTATAGTTTCCCGTCTACTCCCGTGAATTTCTCCTTGAGGTAATATTTTGTTTGAATAACACAAGCAGATGGCAATATGTATTTTCCTGTAAATACACCTTGGGGAAATAAACTGTTCCGACAACTGTATTTTATTGTTATATAATGTCCAGTCAACTCCACCAAGTTGTAATATAATGTTCAATCAACTCCACCTTGTTGAAATAGAGTATTCGTCAACTCCACCTTGTGGTACCTAAGTATCGTATTAACTCTACTTTGTGGTAAACTGGTGTCCCGTCAACTACATCTTGTTGAAAATTACTGTTCAATCAACTCCACATTGTGGAAATAAAGAGTTCCAACACCTCAAGTTTGTTGTAATGTGTCCCGTCAACTCCGCCTTGTGGTTTTGTTATGTGGTGTCAATTTCCCATTTTTGATAATATAATGCCGCATCAACTTCACATTTGACGATTGAGTTTCACGTCAGCTCCAACTTGTAATAATACAGAGTTCTATAACTCCAACAGGTGGTTATACAGTGTTCTATCAAGTCCACCTTGTGATACTCTTGTGTTAGACACATCGATAGCAATTACTAAAAAATTACATTGTATTTCCCAAACGGATAAGACACAACTAAATATAAATTAAGATGCTCATTATTTTCAGAAGAACAAATGATCAAAGAAGTCAACTGGAATTCGCAATCAAATGTTGTACCTTCTACAAAATACTATAAAAATAGTATGTCATCTGCACATATTGTAGTTCGGGTAAAAAGCGTGTTTTTTTCTGGAAATCGTCACATTGACCCTGTCTTCTTTCTTTAATTTGGTATAAATCAACCGGTTGTTTATTTTATGGTAAACATGCAAAATATGGCCGTGGACAGAATCGGGCTGAAGGGTATGCATTACGTAAATTTATAGCATTAATTTAATACAGTATGGATTTTAAGTAGCGTACACAAAAGCTGCTCTTAACAATCAAGTTGAACTTTGTTGGAAGGCTATAATTATCCTATTTTCTTGATAGCAGTCCATTATTTCAGTAAACACACACTTAGTAACGTTCAAATATTGGTGATTGCTAGCGGTTTAACTGTCTGATAACAACGATGGCTTCATGGTCCTAGTAACCGTCGCAACTATACACTAACTATGTTTTACCCATTTATTTTGGTAAACAAAATCTAGCCAAAGACAAATATTTCTTAATCATCGCCACCTTGTAAAAGGATCAGGAACGCTGTTCTATGATGCTTTGTTCCCTCAAAACCATCTTGCTTTAATTTGGTTTTCCAACACCGCCAAATTGTAAACGTAGTAATTTGCTGTTTCATATCATGGACATAGTACCTAATTTAGCATTATGTCACTTGGCGGTACAACACATGCATCGCTATCTAACTGTCTAACCCAATTTTTGACCTGTCCAATATGGTCTCAGCATCAGATTAAATGTAGTGGAAATTCTCACATAGAAGTACAGAATGAATAAATCCTTTAACATTGCATCGTCGACTTTGAAAATATGCATACTACACTTCGCATAAAGGAAGGGATGCAACAAAGGAGCACACGTTTGTTTTTGTAACGTTTCAAACCACACAGTGACGTATATGAAAAATATTGATATAATAGGAGGAGTATACTTTGATTTAGTATGTGAGTGTTATGTGCCGTTCGGATCTAGTCAGTCATGCAACTGATCAGTGAACTATTATCGTTCTTATGTAGTTTGTTCAATTAGCATTTCTTCTTTTTAAAATTAGCATAGACCCCGAATACCTTAAAATAATTGTGTTCGTTTGTCCATACGTTCCGACGTTTTTATTTTTATTTTTTAAAGTCAACATTCCTTATCCATGACACGTAATCTTGACGGAAGTAAATTCATAATTATATACAATGTATGTTTATATAATTTGTATTGTCCAACACAAATAATGAAAACCTTACTAGTCTTCGGATGAAGTCCTCCAGGAGAGATTTCCATTATTTGTGTTAGACAATTATAGATGTATAGTTACATCTATATTTAGCTGCCGTGCATATATGCACTTTTGACCCAAAGGGTAAGCCATTATGTTGTGCCTTTCACATGTACACTGTGTACTACCAGTAACATGTACCCTTTGTAGTACCTGTATCATGTACACTAAGTAGTACCAGTCACATATACACTATATAGTACCAATCACAGGTACACTATGCAGTTCCAGTCACATATACACTATGTAGTACTGGTTCTTAGCGCTATGTAGTACCAATCGCTTATACACTATGTAGTACCAGTCACCTATACACTATGTAGAACCAATCGCATATACACTATGAAGTACCAGACACATGTGCACTATGTAGTACCAATCACATATACACTATGTAGTACCAGTCACAAATACACTATGTAGTACCAATCGCATATACACTATGTAGTACCAGTCACAATTCAGTTTAATTTTATATCACCGCATCCTCGTAATAATTAAGTTTAGTGTTACATCATAATCAACCCAATCTTCTTGTAATTTAGTTTTAGTATAACTGTGTAGTAACTAATTCCAACTTGTAATAGAATAGTATACCATCAACTCACCCTCAATCGTGTAGTTATCTAGTGTCCATTACTTCCATCTGGTAATACTACAGTATTAGCTCCACCGTTTAATAATAGTTTGTGTCCATAGCTCTATTGTGTAAAGATATCCACCTTCTGGTAATCTAGTGTCTCATCGCCTCTAGCCTGCAATCAACTCGAGTTTCTTCAACTCCATATTTTGGTGAGCCAATATCTGATTTTTGGTGATATAGTGTTCCGTAAAAAAATATTTTGGTTATACAGTGTTATATCAAGTCAACCTTATATAATGTCCCGTCAACTCCATCGTGTAGTAATATAATATCCCATAAAAACTACTTTGTATTAGTATTGTGTCTTATCAACCCCGTCTTGTGTAAATAAAGTGGCTTATCAACTCGACAGTATGATATTATAGTTTCCCGTCTACTCCAATGTGTCCCGTGAATTCCTCTTTGTAGTAATATTTTGTTTGAATAACTCCACCAGATGACAATATGTATTTTCCTGTAAATTACTCCTTGTGGTAATACAGTGTTCCGTCAACTATACATTCTGCTTATATAATGTCCAGTCAACTCCACCAAGTGGTACTATAATGTTCAATCAACTCCACCTTGGCGTAATATAGTATTCGTCAACTCCACCTTGTGGTACCAAAGTATCGTATTAACTCTACCTTGTGGTACATGTGTAGTTAGGTTAGTTTTTGTCTCTAAATAATGCCGTTTTGAATTGTATCAAATGTGCAGCTGATAAAATGAGGTTCATGGTAAAACGTCCGCCACTAACTAAAACGTTAACAGGTGTGAACACTAGACAGCCGCTTACAACAGCTAACTATACTATGTACAAATTAAATATATGGCCTGTCGAACAGCTTTCAATTGAAAATGAAAAATAGTGCCGGGCAAGAAACTGGATGAGCCTAACATTTTGTCCGGTGTACACTATCAGGGTCTTTCTTTGGTCTACAAACATTATTATCTTAATGACATTCCGACATTATGGCATTACATTTTTATAGCCAACACATTCTCTCAATGTAGCTACCGGCGGGTTTATAGCGAAACTTTATGGTTATCACTTTTATTACGGGGCAATATCTGTGAAAGACAGTAGACTATTTAGTCGAAGACAAATAACTATGGCGTTAAACAATTCTCAATTTAAACCTTAAAAACAAACAACCATATAATTTAGTAAACGTGTTTTAAAATGCTTGATGGTAGTTGCACACATAATGATATATTATAATTTAGAAATGTTTGCTTTTACAATGTATAAATCATCTGGAGTAGCAAACCCTTTCATTCTGTGAAACAAAATTAAAATAAACAAAAATGATAAAGAAAAATCCTGACTCTCATCGAACCCCGTCCTCCGGCGTGAGAGTCTAACACGTTAACCACTCGGTCATAGAGCCTATTCCAAAATCGAGTGTAATTTTGTTATAAGAGTAATTGACCGCTATTGCTCGTACCTGAACTACGTAATTACCGACAAACTGAATTTCATTTCACTCTTATGATGCTGCTGATGATGATGATGATGACGATGATGATGACGATGATGATGATGATGATGACGATGATGATGATGATGATGATTATTATTATAATTATTATTACTACTATTATTATTATTTTTATTATTATAATTATTATTATTATTACGACAATAAGTAATAAAATAATTGTAATAAACTAATAAATCATACCCCACTCAACAATTAATCTTAACGTGAGAATCGGCGATAACAAGGCAATAAGGTTAGGATTAGAATGTCTATGTTTCTTCTCGGCCGGCTTCGTGACCCGGTTTTTTCGTTTTAATTCATGATAAAATGAAACTTTGTTCGTTTTAAATATGCCGTAAATAAAAACCTTTAATTGCATCGACAATAAGCGAGATAAATATGTTAGGACTATAATAATTCCATGATTCTACTTGGCTCGTGATCCAATTAAACCATTTATCAATAACTTCGAACGCTGCCTAGTTCACTTTTTTTCCGCGATTTTTTGACTCAAACTTTCGTCCTATACTAAAAGCTGTGAAATACCCGACTGTTTTTGGTTTGTTTTAAACACATTATGTTCTAATCACATTATTCATCAACACGATGGATGCATTTGGGAAACGTTCATGATATATTTCAAAATGGCACTTCTTACTTTCGCGTAACAATAAATGAGTTAAAATCAGAGCGATAACAGCCTTCGGATGTTAGAAGCGGTACCTATAGTTGTTCTGTGAACAACTAAAATGGAAGAAGGAATCGCGTCTGCCCAAGTTGTAAACTACTGATGTCAATACACATGCATTGTTATTCATGTTTGCTGCTTTGAAAATGCTTTTAATCTATACAACATATACACGCGATAAAAGATCCAACGACCCAGTTTAGTTTTGATCAAATAACAATCATCACAAAAACTCATAGGAGGAAGACTCTGAAACAAACAAACATTGTAAACTATTCCAAACTTAAGGAACAATACAATTCAGATGGACTCTTTGCACTTATTTCACTGTTTACAACGCACGTACATTTCTTTCGACTATGGCGATTTAAAATTATATTATGTAGGAAAATGATGTATCAAGGGTTTCTGTGTATAAATATATGAAGTATCGTTCGTTTAAACATTTGTGTGATATGTAATGAGGTAGTAAACATGTTTGGTCAGTTTATAAATAGACTGACCAATCAGAGTTAAAGCACACAAATATCGTGCATATTTTTTCATCTGAAATCATTCGAGCTGTCGGCAAGAAAAAATAACATCGCTTTATTCCAGGCGTCCGGTACCAGTCACCGTCCTCAAGAACAACTAATGGATGACAATCAATCTGGAAATACAGAAAACACTGTTAAACACATAAATAACTATTCATGGGTGGGTGGGTGGAATGCAGACTATGGTTATAGAATCTACAATGTTGACGTCGTAGTGTATAGGAACGGACCAAATTAACACGATCTAATTATATATAATGATTTTGCTCAGGATGCGCATATTGTGTTTTTTTGTAAGTAAGTAAGTAATTATTTTATTACCGTGACATGTGCATACAAGTAAGTAAACAAGCATCGATAAAGCAATAAATATAGATTGAGCAACCGGTCCCGTGAGCCTATATATATTGTGTGTGCATCAAAGTAATCTTTATTATATGCTGATGTTGATATATAAGTTTCAGGATATTTATAAGTTGCTCCGCCCCCACATGGTGCCCTTTTGTAGATGTAGTCCATTTACATGTAAAGGGACATTTCCCTTTTAAGTCATAGTAATAATACACATAATCGAAATAAACATGTTGTATCCATATCGTCTTATTAAATTATGGCTTTGTATACTGTTGGCAATATACTGTACCATTATATTTTGAAATAAATTAGATTATTATTGTACATTTAGTTTGAAATGTTATTATAATTTTCATCGACATAATGTACATCTTAAGGGAATCACCACAAATTCCGGTTCAAAAAACAAGACAACGAAAGCACTATTTAATAACACGAAATCTCTGGATGATCTTGTTTGATTTCAGGTGACAATTCTGTAAAAAGACGCGGTGAGAAGCGGCTATCTATAAACTGTCTTGAAACACTCTATGAATCTGTGATTTGAAAGTTTGACAAATAATTGTAACGTTTTAAAACCCAAATCATCAACTGCTCGATGTGCTGTCTTGAAAAGGCGACAGAGTATTGTGTCATGGCTAATTTGCATAAACGATACGACAATTAATGATTCACTATGATGTTTTGAAGTGTTTTCTATATTTTTAATTCACTACAGTCTGTTATGCATTACACATGCTTTGTAACATTGTGTTCAAATACCATTTGCGTCTTCATACTAGTATTTGACATTGGGAGTTGTTGTGTTAATGGGAAAAAATATCGTTGTGTTTTTATGTATATCGTTCAATAATCGTATGTGTTGATGTGTTTATAAAATTATATTCATAGAACGTGCATTTTGTTTAATTACAGTTTGCCAGTCCGTAAAAAGACGAGAATCTGGTATGTAAATAATATATGTGCATACACAATATATCTGACACGAATCAACGAGTTTCATTGAATTTATAATAGGTTAAACATTGTAAAATGGCTTATTTAACAGCCACCTACTAAATTTAGTGCAAACATACAAGTAGATGCCATTCATGCATGAGGTGTTATTATTACTGGATGGTATCGACCGACAAACAGTCCTATATCTAAAAGATATATGGCAATATTTCCTTCTGTATCTATTGTTTCGATTTACTAAACTAGTGTTTCCAATTATCAACATGCATAATGTATGTTTATAATTGGATACACTAGTTTAGTATTACATAATCTATATTTTTCTTATTTCAAAACACAATCAAATGCGTTCAGATGATGAACAACACAGCCTTTACATTTTTTACACACCTCTCGTAATAATTTAGTTTAGTGTTCAATCAACGCCAACTAGTATTTTTTAAATTATATGTTTCATCGTTGCCATATCGCACAGTAATTATTCAGTTTGGTGTTCCATCTGCACCACTGTTGTAGTTATTTAGTATCAGTGTTCTATCACTACCGGTTTGAATGATTCAGTTTCGTGTTCCATCACGGCCAATTCGTTATGATTCGTTGCGTGTTCTTCGACCTCGTTATAATTCAAAACCACTTTCATTGCCATATTGTTATGACTAAATGCTGCACTAACGAATTAAGCATGTATATAATAGTGTTATGAACATTATATGTACATTTATCTATTTTATATGCTTCTTTCGTAAATAATCAACGATTTAAATCATACTAACACTTTATCAATATATGTCGTTGCTAGGTCGATTTGGAGGGGAAAGACATATCAACACACAATAATGTCAAATGTTCTACCTGTGGTATACAAATGAACCTTATTTATGTCGATTTTAGTGCAACATATTTCGTTTCAGATGGACAGTCAAAGGCAAAACCATATTGTAAACCGTTATCACGTCATGCGAATGGTATGTTATGTTTTGACGCAACAAAATCATCCTAAATAATTTATATAATTTCCGTTTATTCACATTAATAGGTCTCATTTTATTACAAACAAATATGAATCTTAACATTAATCAAGAGTGTCATGAGTTAATTCAATGTTTCATCCCAACCATAGTGTTGTTCCATCACCGCCAACTGGTAGTAATCACCACCATGTACGGGTACACATAGGAATCTAGTATTATATTAATTAGCTTGTGTTAAGTGTATATATATTTCAATCGCATCCACCAAGTAGAAATATAAGGTGCAACCACTACTTGCTAGTAGTAAACAAGTGTTCATCACCAACAAGCAGTGTTAATCTACTTTACATTCACATGCGCACTGTATTAATCTAGTGTACAATCGCATCCATCGTCAAAATGTTATTTAACTTTCAGCCACCTTCTCATTGTTCTAGGCATGTGGTATTATAGTATTTAATTTCATCACATCCACAGTGGACGTACCCGATATTCAATGACCACACTTTTGGCGTAATCTAGTGTTTTTGCATCCGCTTGTAGCAATCCAGCGTTATTTTTTCTCCATTATGTATGCTTGCGTTATCTCATTCGTCGTGTACCTGTTAAATGTCGTCTCTATGGCATTGAAATCATGACGTCAATCTCATATAATAAAATTTTAAATTCAATCAAATTACGGTTATACATCAGCTGGCGTGTTATTGAATTCGCAACATTGTCCTGACGCAAATTCAAAAATGAAAGTTTACTAACCTTAAACAAATACGATCGACTTCTACTAGCGTTACAATACCATGAAGGAAACATAATATTGACTACTGTTTTCACACACATTTGCAAACCTATTTCGTTGATATTTCGTTGATATAAATTGCGTATAATAACATAATCGGACTGACTACCATATGGTACCTTACGAAATAAAAATAACATATTTTCGGATTTTAACATTCGGGCATTCCAATATACACATTTATTCGGAATTGTTCTGAATTCGCGTGGAAATAAAATTGCTAATGTTAGCAAAATTAAAACCCACGCGAATAAAACCAGTTCTTCAGTACAGGGAACAAAATTGTTACAATCGGGTTCAATTAGTAACAGTAATATCATGATGCCTGTGATAATATCAACGTCTAGTTTAATGTATTTATATGCATGAATGACATATCCATGTGCTGTTATTTTCCTGGACTAGGGTGGTTATCAATGTGCACGTATCTTAAAGTTGGCATACTGCGGTATTTCGTTTAATAATGGTTTTCATGGCTTATATTGAAGTAGAAGACATATTTGTAAAAGATAGGAGGAGCAAAGTACAAAGGACTTACCCCAATGTTCTATGATCATACAAAAGCGCCGTTGTGTTTTCTTGAAAACGTCGCAAATCGATTGGATGTTGCCATTCTACAAAGCCTAATTCTTAGGGTCAGTTCGTCGTGTTTTTAACAAAAAGCAGCGGTAGCATCTCACATTGTGTTAACTATCAATGTAAAAAGGCGATAAATATTCGTACTATGTGATACAAAAATGTCACATACAGATATCCTATTTCAACATTTTCAATGAAACTATTCGAAATCCGTTTGTTGGCTGTATGTCAACTATGAAAGCGAAGTATGTGAACTGATTATTACCCTTGAAAGTACATGTCGTACAAAGCAATTAAATCCGTGGTCCGTCTCTATCAACCTGTAATTATTCGAAAACCACCAACATTACATTATAATTATATGATGTTCCATCAACACAATATTGTTTTAATGCATTGTTTTGTCACACTCCCTAATAATTAACGATCCACCGCGTCATTGAAATAATTAAGTGTTCCTTAAACAAGGTTTTTGCAATTTACGACCCCATTAACAACGTGTTGGTATTTCTTCGCCACAGCAATTCAGTTTGTCATTATTTCATCACCCAGTCATGATCTACCATGGCAGATCAAGTTAAACGGTTTGATTCAGGTACAACTTCCAAAGAAAAACGTGGCACAAAACGGCATTTACAAATAGATGATCCAGGTATGCTATGTAATACTAGTGTTTTATCCAGGAAGGCAGAGGGGCATGGCGCATTATATTCAAAAAGGGCCTTTTAAAAGGGCACATGTGATCCAGTGTATTGGTTATGGGTATCATATTTATATATACACATATTATATATAAAAACACATATAAAAGCAATTTGTCACACTCGTGTACCAACTACAAGTTTGGCACAAGCAATATTCAATATTCACACGGATTAAACCAACGAGACAACATCTTGTTTGTTGTATATCTGGCGAAAGCGTTCATGTTAAGTAATTCTCTTTATGTAACGTGAGTAGTACGCGGCGTGTTTTAATATAAACTTGATTGTCCGTAAAGTACGGAGAAATTTAGGAAGCAAGTTCTGTGGATCACATAATTATATTCTTAGTAAATATAGATCGATACTTTAAATGTACAAACCTAAATTGTCGTAGCAATTATATAATTACCGTTCAGTTCCGTCTGTCCTCTGCACAAATTTTAATAAACTAATGGTATTTTTGCCACTTGTTCATAATCCTTCTGAATGTGTGCTAACCTAGGTTTGCACGACGGCATTTTCCGTCTTTCACAAATATTAGCAAGAAGTTAATCAAAAAACCTTGTTCACGAATTATTGTCCGACAATTTAACACACAATTACAACAACAATATACAAAAATTGCAAAATGAAATATTCTGTGTGGGGCCATCTTAAATGATACGTCCGGGAATAGTTTGTAGGGGCTAGTATTTTTTGACATTTGGGGCCCAAAAGTTGTTGAAAGATAAGTCATATTTGACACGCATACCTATATACAACTTGGTTCCCGTTCACAACTTAAGTCTCTAGACAGAGAACCCCACTACCGGTATTTGACCCGCAGTGAAGTTACTAAAGGTTTCGTCAATTTATTAAGTACATTTAAATAAACAATCATATATCACCTAAATATATATTAGTTTCTACACATACGTACTATAAGTCCATTTTTCAGGTGTCAGTATTTGTTATGTTACAGTTTCGCAGTGCTAAAAGTGTGTGTCTATTGAAATAATGATTCGTATTAATTCAAAAAATCAATCCGTAACGAACACGCATAGTTAGAGGGGGAATGTCCAATCGAAGAGTTGACGTTAAGTATCATTATGTTAATCGCATACGCATCATCAATTAGGTCAAACTGTCACGACTTCAGTCGGATTACGAATCAGGTTCACGAATCAAGCTGACAATCATTAGTACAGTAATCTCTTAAATCTAATCGCGTAGAAACGTGTGTCGGCATTAAATCGAGCACAGTTATCGATTTAAACGTGTGTCGGCATTAAATCGAGCACAGTTATCACAGTTATCAATTAGAAATGCATGTATGCAATTAACAGAGCACAGTCAGAGCGACATTACCAGTAAACAGCGGGTGGCCTTTTCGCAGGCATAGGGCCGATACAAGTGGTCAACAGGCAATTAAGATCGTTATCGATTAGGGCGAGTGGCGGCTGTTGCCTTCGAAAAGGGCAAAGTGGCGCTTCAATATAGGGGCATGGCGCCGCGCCGCGCAAAAAGGGCCTGGATAAAACACTAAATTAAGTGTTGTATCGTCTCAATCGTGTAGTTATCTAGTGTCCTTTACTTCCATCTGGTAATACTACAGTATTAGGTCCACCGTTTAATACTATTTTGTGTCTTTCTGGTAATCTAGTGTCTCATCGCCTCTAGCCTGCAATAATCTCGAGTTCCATCAACTCCATATTGTGGTGATCCAATATCAGAGTTTTCTCTTCTTAATCAAGTTTTCCATAAACTATAACTTTTGGTGATTTAGTGTCCCGTCAAAAAGTATTTTGGTTATACAGTAATCTATCAATTCAACCTTGTTGTAATATAGTGTTCCTCCGACTCAACCTGGTAATTGTTTAGTGTCTTATTAACCCCACATTGTGGTAAAACAGTGTCTTATTAACTCGATCTAGTGGCAATATAATGTCCCGTCAACTCCATCGTGTAGTAATATAGTATTTCATACACTCTACTTTGTGTTATAATAGTGTCTTATCAACCCCGCCTTGTGTAAATAAAGTGGATTATTAACTCCACCGTATGATACTATAGTTTCCCGTCTACTCCCGTGAATTTCTCCTTGAAGTAATATTTTGTTTGAATAACTCAACCAGATGGCAATATGTATTTTCCTGTAAATTACACCTTGGGGTAATAAAGCGTTCCGTCAACTATATTTTATTGTTATATAATGTCCAGTCATCTCCACCAAGTTGTAATATAATGTTCAATTATATTCAAACAACACAGTGACGTATACGATATATATTGATATAATAGGAGGAGTATACTTAGATTTAGTATGTGAGTGTTATGTGCCGTTCGGATCTAGTCAGTCGTGCAACTGATCAGTGAACTATTATTGTTTTTATGTAGTTTGTTCAATTAGCATTTCTTCTTTTTAAAATCAGCATAGACCCCGAATACCTTAAAATAGTTTTGTTCGTTTGTACATACGTTATGGAAATGGGACGAAATGAGCTATCGTTCCGACATTTTTATTTTTATTTTTTAAAGTCAGCATTCCTTATCCATGACACGTAATCTTGATGGAAGTAAATTCATAATTATATACAATGTATGTTTATATAATTTGTATTGTCCAACACAAATAATGAAAACCTTACTAGTCTTCGGATGAAGTCCTCCAGGTGAGCTTTCCATTATTTGTGTTAGACAATTAAATGTATATTAAAATGCATTGTATATGACACACAGTTTGTGTAAATGTTCTATTGCAATAAGATGTTTGCTATTTTGAATGCTGTATAATCTGAGATCATAGCCATGGCAATCGATTGAAAAGATTTGATGGTATAGTAATACCAAGAATAGAAGTTAAGAAAAGGAACTGGCTGTCCACCGCTCCTCTTCAGTATTTTTATCTCCAAGCATTTACAGCCTACTCGCAATTCAAAGAATTGATTTGAAAACAGGCATGACACAAGCAGAAATATTATTTTCTGATGTATGTGAGCAGCTTAAAGTGAACTGCTCGAGATACTTAAATGAAACAAATGTCGCGTGCTGAATATGAACCTCATGTCAAAATTTATCTCTTGTACCCAGTTCCAGATATTTTGGTACAATTGTTAAAATACGTAAGTATAAATGTACACAAGTTCTCTTAAATACGTTTCAAATAGTAATCTCAGGATTGTCAGGTTTGATCAAGGTATGAAAATAATTAAAAAATAAATATTGTATACATAAATGAATCAGAAAAAGTGTAACAGCAGTTACAATTTTATGAAAACTTTCATACTTTTAAACTTTTGGTATAAATTGTACCTGCAGTTATATCAGTAAATGTAACTGCTGTTATAAATGTATGACTGCAGTCATAAAGTTGTAACTGCGGTCACAATTGTATAACAACAGTTACATCTATATTTAGCTGCCGTGCATATATGCACATTTGACCCAAAGGGTAAGCCATAATGTAGTACCTGTCACATGTACACTGTGTACAACCACTCACATGTACCCTTTGTAGTACCTGTATCATGTACACTAAGTTGTACCAGTCACATGTACACTATGTAGTACCAATCACATGTACACTCTGTAGTTCTAGTCACATATACACTATGTAGTACTGGTTCATATACACTATATAGTACCAATCGCTTATACACTGTGTAGTACCAGTCACATATACACTATGTAGAACCAATCGCATATACACTATGAAGCACCAGACACATGTACACTATGTAGTACCAATCACATATACACTATGTAGTACCAATCACATATGCACTATGTAGTACCAGTCACAAATACACTATGTAGTACCAATCGCATATACACTATGTAGTACCAGTCACAATTCAGTTTAATTTTATATCACCGCATCATCGTAATAATTAAGTTTAGTGTTACATCATAATCAACCCAATCTTCTTGGAATTTAGTTTTAGTATAACTGTGTAGTAACTAATTCCAACTTGTAATAGAATAGTATGCCATTAACTCACCCTTTAGTAATTAAGTGTTGTATCATTTCAATCGTGTAGTTATCTAGTGTCCATTACTTCCATCTGGTAATACTACAGTATTAGCTCCACCGTTTAATAATAGTTTGTGTCCATAGCTCTATCGTCGTGTAAAGATATCCACCTTCTGGTAATCTAGTGTCTCATCGCCTCTAGCCTGCAATAAACTCGAGTTCCATCAACTCCATATTTTGGTGAGCCAATATAAGATTTTTCGCTTCTTAATCAAGTGTTCCATAAACTAAACCTTTTGGTGATATAGTGTTCCGTAAAAAAATATTTTGGTTATACAGTGTTCTATCATGTGAACCTTATATAATGTCCCGTCAACTCCATCGTATAGTAATATAGTATCCCATAAAAACTACTTTGTATTAGTAAAGTGTCTTATCAACCCCGT